>OZ022579.1:10871102-10977518 GCA_963669155.1 Arbacia lixula
ATGGTAGACACCATCAATAGTAAGTTACAATAGTTGAAAAAAAATACATGCAATATTGGCTCTGGAAACCAGTGTATGTACAGGCCAACAGAAAAACATTTATCCACACTGATGACGGGCAGATCTATACTCACTTAGAAAACCACATGAATACTTGGCCAATGGGAATGTGCGGTACTGGTAAGATTCTGGGACACATCATTACAGCAGAGCCGTTCTGGGCCCTGTTGCATAAAACTTACCATTGATGGTAACTGCTTCCAATAGCAATGTCTATGGAAACTTTGAATTTCACTGGCTGTCAAGGAATATCACAAGATAGTTACCATTAACGGTAAGTTTTATACAACAGGGCCCTGGTGTGATCGCCAGTCATGGGCCCTGTTGCATAAAACTTACCAGTAATGGTAACTACCATGGTAACATCGCTCAACAGCCAATCAAATTCAAGGGTTCCATAAAAGTTGCCACTGGAAGCTAAGATCCATCAATGGTAAGTTTTATGCAACAGGGCCCTCTTCCTGTTTGATTTCCGGATCACATGATCGAGTTGCCTCAAAAATGATGTAGTGGTCATCCAAAGAATTCTGATATGTAAACAAGAATGTGACTTGTGCGGTCAATTCAGAATAATTCTACTGTAATGATTGTGGCTGGCATCTTTTCACCATTGCACATTCCCTTTGGGCGATGCATACTGACTACAGTGATGAACAGGGCCCCGTTGCATAAAACTTACCATTAATGGTAGCTCTGTCATCACTGGTAACTAACATGTTAACACACCGCTCTGCTGCCAATCAAATTCAAGGATTCCATAAAAGTTACCACTGATGGCAGATTTACAATTGATAGCAAAGTTAACAATAATGTTAAGTTTTATGCAATTGGGCCCTGATCGTAGAAAGACATTAAGAAAACAACAACACCCACACACACACACACACAAACACAAACACACACACCCATATACATACATACATACATACATGTACTGTATACACAGACACACAGTCATTTGCACGCACACATACGTCATTGAAGTCCATCAAAGTGCTCATCACTGGCACGTCCTCAACTGATACAAATTTATCATTTTTCATTATATTCAAATGCCATTACTACATAATCATTTGTATCCTTTAATTCTATGTATGAATATATATCGTTTTTTCTGTTAGATAGTAGTAGTGAAGATAAAAAATCTGCATATCAAAAGTACATAATGTTTTGATTACTAACAGTAGGTTTCTTTCATTTCAAACTAGTGATGTTCTGTCAAGCAAAGTCATTTTTGTTACGGTCACTTCTAATATTTCAAGCCTTGCACTTATTCCTTGAGGAACTCAGCACACTTTGATTTGATTTCAATTTTAAAAAAATGTATCCTTGATCTTTTTACACTGATGAAAGTAACACTCACATGAAGTTACAAAGGCTAAATCTCAATACAAAATTGTTACCTTAAACATAAGACAACCAAAAAAAAATCTGTTACAGGTACACACTCATACATTATCCAGTGATTGCTAACACATAACAAACTACAGTGCATACTTCAAATACGGCCATGAAAACCAATTAAGCAGGTATGTACGCTAAGGCATAGTAATAAATATCGAAGGCAAATAAATCAAAATAAAAGTGAAATCAAATCTGATTGTGGAATACAAAAATGAGAGAAGCAGAGGAAAATGTAAAAATTCATTTGAAGTTATTGGAATGCAAAAGCTATTGCCAGTCATGAAAAAGTACGATAAAATGAGAACCTGCAACATCCATCCATACATGCTTTCCCTCATCCTACCCCTTCCTTACTTACATACTGTACATGTACACACACACACACACACAAACACATATTAACCCCTCCTAAACACACACACTAACCTGCCATCACAAACACATACAAAAACACATACACACACATACAGATGAACACAAACACATCCATGCTCACAAGTACCCACACAGACAAACTTACATACATACATACACACAGACAAATGCAAACACAGTCAAACACATACACAGATACAAATCACACCCACACACCACACACATACCCATACACACACATGTAAAAACAGACAAACACACATACACAAACACCAACACAAAGATATCATGCCATAATCTCCACCTTACAACCACCCATCTCCCAAGAGAATTCTATTTCTCCCTGCAATTCTCCAGAGATCCCCATTTGCCTCAAACATATCCCCATAGCCTGAGTGATGAAGGAAGCCGATGTCACGGCATTCAGGTGGCGCAAGGCCTTGATTTCTCTCCTGGGAGAAGTCCTCATTCTACAACCACATTTTCTGCAAGTCAAGCAAGACTGGCAACTTCCACTTCTTAAAAAGTTCAAGGATATTCCTGCTTTAATCACAACGTACCACCTTAAGGCCAAACTCTAAAAATATGTTGTATGTACGCGCAAGTAACTGATTTCTAACATATCCAAAGGAAATCTGTCCAAACAATATCATAAGCTATCACAAAAAAGGCTAAACTCTAAAAAATACTGTGTACGTTCGCACAAGCACCCAATTTCAAACATTCAAAGAAACAATGTCTAACCAATATCATTAGCTTCCTTGATAGGTTTTGAAATTAGTTTCTATAATTTCCTGCAGCAATTTCTTTAATCATTGACAATGTGCTTCTCTTTTAATCCACAAGTTGAACAGAGAGGAAGACTTGTTATACTTTGTCCTAATCAAACAAATTACTATTTTATGCATTGTGCATCTTCTACTCTCTACCGTTTGTCTGTACTAGCAACTCAAACTCTTTGGCTAAAATTCGCAAACTTAAGGTGGTTTAGAGTAAGATCATAGTTTATGCAAATTTCAAGGTGTATACAGAATTAATTAAAGTGCGCTTGCTTTCGTGCATACACTCAGAAAGATTCAAATATGAATGTCTGCATTTGGCATTGGATGTTAAAATTTCAGTTAATTACTAAAGTTTAGACCTCGGCTGATTTAAAATTTATCACATTAAACCTTGGTCCAAACCATAGCGACCAGCATGAATTTGTCACCCAATGTCAAACATGCGCATTTATCATTGGACCTTTTTAAAGTGTATGCGCTATATTAACCAAACTTACGCCGTGAAAGCTTCAAAACA
Source organism: Arbacia lixula (assembly GCA_963669155.1). Lineage (NCBI taxonomy): Eukaryota > Metazoa > Echinodermata > Echinoidea > Arbacioida > Arbaciidae > Arbacia > Arbacia lixula. The sequence continues at coordinate 10,874,241 of OZ022579.1, forward strand.
GTGTTCTAAATATGAACTATGTAACTTTACAAATTTGGGCCTTTATCTCCCAACGAATCTCACCCAAAATGCTGACAAGTTTGTTTTTTTACAGGTGTGCTCACGCGACTCATAATGACTGTTACGACAACACTGAAAGCTTTGTCTTGAAAGCATGTGAAAATTTGATTACTGAGCACAACGACTAAATGACTAAGGCTCGGTCTCTTGATGGCGTTTTCCGTCAATCCGTACTTAATTTCGGAGCGGTACGGGCAGTATATGACGGCGATAAATGACTGAAGGGAAAAACACAAGAGTTCCGATTGCTCACCGGAGTCACCGACATTAATCATAACGTGTCAACATCATGTGTCTGAATGTCTCACGTAATGACTTCCTACATCCGGCCTCTTCTTCTTCTTCTTCTTCTTTGATCTCCCTCCCTCGAGACTTTTCTCATTTGTCTCAAAATCCTTTGTAGCTCCTGTTTAAGCCTTGGGCCACCCTAGGACGGAGAATTTATATTTAGACCATCCCCCCCCCCCCCCCCCCCCCACCATCCCCACCCCGAGGCCACCATGGGAACAGATATTCTTGATAAGTACATTTTCTTTTGTTCATTTATTGAACATATTGACACGTAAAATACACGCTTGGAATCTCCAATCAAGCGTGACTTGCATTGTTGCCACAGTTGATTTGGGTAAAATTTATACATGTACACCCATTACTTGCTCAGTGATGGACCATTCCCAGTGAAAATTTTCCACATTTCTGATAGATACATGTACTAATGAATTAAAAAAAAAAAAAAAAAAAAGTCTATAAACAGAAATAATACCACTTTCTAATGAGAACACAAATATTTGTAGGGACTCATTTTGAATATTACCCTCAATGATTAACATGCCTCTTTCCCTTTTCTTTCATAACTAAAAAGCTTAAAAACTGCACTGTATGCCTAAATTTTGTCACATTTCTATTCATTATAATTCAAGGAAAAGTTTTCAATCAGGACCTAAGTTTATGCTCTTAATTCTAATTAGTTTCATGTTAAGAAAACAGCCCAGGGCCCTGTGTGTAATTCAACTTCTCTTCTTTATGCATAATTACCAAATCAGTCATCAACATCTTGAAGATTTGGGGATCAACTCAACATTAATTTTTTTTAGAGAGATAATTAAAGTAGTGATACTAAAGAACAACATTGGACTCATCTTGTGCAGAAATGTACATTGCATGTGCTTTCTATCTATTTTATCATATGCAATGTTTGACATATGCAATGTTTGACATCACAAGTTACAGCACCACATCACATATTTGTGGTGCTTAATTAGACCCAAATACTACCACTAATTCTACCACCACTCACACCATGACACCATTAAACACTCTCAATATAAACCCCATGCAGCACAAGAGACGACAAGCCTCACACCATACAAAAAACACTTGACACGACACAATAAATACGAGAGAGCTGAAACCAAGCGAGGCATGCAGAGCGTGAGAGCGAGAGCAAGATTAGATGAAACGCCACTCACAGAGGGAGGAGGGGAGTCATAGGTCCCCCTAGGCGACGCCGGGTCTTCCAAAAAACTATCCCGCTGGTGGGAGACGTAGGAGGTGCGGCCCGTGGGGCGCGTGTTGAGCATGTCAAAGGGACTGTAGGGGGGCAAGTGATGGGGGAGAGAGGATAGAGAGAGTGTGGGGGAAGGGGAAAGAGAGGGGGAAGATAGGGGTGGGGGATAAGGGGGGCAAGTGATGGAGAAGAGCGGGATAGAGAGAGAGTTTGGGGGAAGGGGGCAGAGAGGGGGGAGGTAAGGGTGGAATAAGGTATGTGTAATAAGCACGGAGAGGAGGGAGAGAGGGGGGGGGGGGACAGTGTGGGGAAAGGGGAGGGGGACGAGGGAAGATGGAAGTAGAGGGGTGGGAGAGGGAGAGAAAGGAAAGTGAGAGTGAGGTAGAGAGGGGAAAGGGAGGTTGAAGGGTGGGAAGGGAGAGGAGAGGAAGAGGAGGGGGAAGGAGACGAGAGGAGGGGTAAAGACAAGGAAATAAAATAGAGTGTGGGGATTAAAGGGGTATAGAAAGATGAGGAAGAGAGGAGAAGGAAGAGAGGAGAGGAGAGGGAGAAATAACATGTGTGGGAGTGTGGGGGAGGGGCAAAAGTATCAAAAACAGAGAAAGAGGGAGAGAGAGGGAAAGAGAAGAGAGAGAGAGAGAGAGAGAGAGAGAGAGAGAGAGAGAGAGAGAGAGAGAGAGAGAGAAGGGAGCAAGAAAAGAAAACAAGTGGGGGAATGGGGAGTTTAAAGGTGAGAGAGGAAAAACAAAGAGAGAGAGAGAGAGAGAGAAAGAAAGAAGGTAAATATCCAGTGTTTATATTTAATTTGGGGCAACAACAAAAATATTATTTGCCCATCAGTTTTTGGCTCTGTTAATCAGAGTAAATCAGGAGAAATTATGCTGGATCTTCTTCATCTGCAAGTCCCATTGGAGACCAGAAGATGCTGGATGAAAACTTGTCCTCCAACTGACTCAGACAGGATTCAAACTAGAACACATTTGAAGTTTGTACTGTGTAGTGTGTAAACTTTGCTGCTTTATGGTAATCCTTCTAAAATATCACCCCCTTTATGTGTTAAATAACAAATTAACTTTGCAGAATTATGTTGCTTTTGTTCCAAAATTGTCCACTAATGTAATCAATTAAAGATGAAACACTTATTGATCAATTGCTTACAAATCTAGGTCAGTGGTTGAATTTAATCATACTTCAAGAAATTTTGTTTTGCGCGAATAGTTTATGTCTTGACAACATGCACTACCAGTACTCATTTTCTTGGTGCAGGATACTATGATGAAATATCCTACATCCTAGACTCATTCATAAAACAAGACCATAATTGGATTATCCTGAGTGTTGTAGGTATGCAGATCTCCTTTCCAAATTGGGTTAAATAAAATGCAAAATCATCAAATTTTATTTACTTGGTATCTGTGTATATTTTTTTTTCATGTAGCTTCATATTAAGGTATTTAAGACACGCATTTTAACAGAGCAGTAGAAATAAGTATTCGAGATTGTGTTCCTTCAAGAGGGAGAAATTCCATATTAAAAAAAAAGTCATCAACAAATCAATGGACATACCTCAGTTTCTTTTGAATGTGGTAAGAAACTTCAATCTGAAGACATTATACCACTTTACATCAATGCAAATCAAAAGTACCCCAAAAAGGATTTCCTCTGAATTCTTGCACATGATTTTTTTTTACTGCTCTTGGAAAGGAACTCTTTTGTACATACAGTTGAGTTCTGGCTTAAGTGTGTGCCTGTGTGAGTATGTGTGTTGATATGGGGGGCAATCATATTCCTCTTTCCTAATGGAGTGATGTTATTACTCTCAAATACCAAAATGCAAATGCAATGACATGCAAGTATAATGCTTGTTAGTCCACCAACTGGTTTTCATTCGTGTTAGCAGTATTGTCAGTGTGTGATTAGAAACAAGATATATTTAGATATTTTTCATTTATTTAGTTTATTTATTTCACTGTTCAAATGGTTAGAAATAAGTACTTTTTAGGAATACTTCACTTTCCAGAAAGAATCAAATCCCTCCCTTTCTCACATGGTGTAGCGTAAATTTCTAGTATTATCTACTCCACCATGGAAGCCGATATTTTCAAGCAACATCTAATAAGTACTTTCCATTACATTTGATCTATTTCATTGATAGGACTATTCAATATTACCAGTTCAGCTGTAAAATGTTGGTAACTCTATGATTGTAATAATGTGAGATTACATACCTATAAATACACAGAAATTCTTTGACTGTACCACTCTCTTTCTAATATCAAGGTACGACTTTAAATGTCATGTTGAAATTTGAAAGGGGGACAAAACAAGTGAGGTTCTTTATCCAAGCATTTCTCATCCAAATTGAAATTGCAACATATTACCTTTCCAAGATGCATATTATTTTTAAGTCTGAATGTAGAAAAAAGTTGAAAAATAAGTTGGAAAAAAAATCACGCCATGGAACTACCATAACTTTGTTTTCCAAATTTCAATATCCCAATATGAAAGTAAACTTAATTCTATTTGCAGTATTATATGCCAATATTCTTGACTTAAGATGTTCATCCAGTGGATTTCATTTACTGACTTGTTGACAATACGTCTTAATGTTAGCTGTTGTTTATTCCTTGCACAAAATTTGTTTGCAATCCTTATGTTGCAAACAGATTTAAAGGGAAAACATTTGTGAAACAATATTTCCAACATAAACCTCAAACAATTAATCTGTTATTCTTTGATTTAAAATGCCTGTCAAATAGTTAAAAAGGAACTGTAGGATGCAATATTCTCCATGGATTGAAGATGTTTGATTTTCATTGCAGTTTACTCATCTTAAATGTGATATTGTTTTCTTTCAGATAAAAACCGAATCTTCAGCTGGGAGTGACCATATCTGCCTCCCCCTTTGTGAACGGTTCCGAGACGCAACAATTCGTGAAAAATGAAATGAAATAAGTACGTCACAGACATACACATGCAGAGAAATAAATGCAATGGATAATCAAAACAGATGCAATGGCGATAAAATGAAGGAATAAGAAACAAAAGGGTAAATAAAGGGGAGATGAATGCATTACTGTCTAAATAAACAACAATAAATGATGCACAGCTAAACATTTAAAAGACTGAATAAATGTTAGAAACAACATGCACAAACAATGTGACATCACCACAAAATTGCATAAAAGATGGCCATTTACTCATATTTTAGAATACGAAACAGAGAATCTTTCAGTTGGAATAATAGATTTTTCTGATTGAGTTTGCTTTGGAGATCATGGATATGAAATGTGAACCACACAGGAAAAAAACACCTGTGCTTTAAATAAAACATGAATGGATTTAGATGTGAAAATTGGTAGAAAAATGTGCAGAAATTATGCAATTTTCTGGTGATTCAAATCTGCATGTGTTACTAAGCAGCCGGGATATGCTGGTCAGTTATCCCATGCATGTCATGGAGGAGATTATTTCAAAAATGAAGGGAAAAAAGGCATCCAATTGGGATACTTGCGGTTCATATCTGTGATATCTAGGCGGCGACGGCATTTGAACCGACCTGCTGTAAAGAGGTCATGGGTCAAGGGTCAAAGAGAATACTCAACCAAGTTAGGAGGGGGGGTGCACGTTATACTGATGGAGGGACATTCTGGGAGTTAATAATGACATGAGGGGGACTATTGAGATGATGGAGATGACGTTGCTATGGTGATAATGGCTTTTAACCACACACACCTACCTGTCTGGAGTACAATCTACAGATTGAAGCTCTTGAACTTCATTTCATCCTTAATATAACGTTTGAACGTCAAAGACACCAGAAAATCATTGATCATTCTAAAGCTCTAAAGCTTCATTTCACCCTTTCCTATAACTCATGACTACCAAAGATACAAAAAAAAAATCACATGTCTGTAGATGTCTTTAAAAAAAAAAACATTTGATAAAGAAATTGCCAACAGTTTTTTTTCACATAAATCATGGCTACTGAAGATACCAGAAAATCATGTTTGTGGATGCTTTTAAAAAAGCATTTAATAAAGAAATTGCCCAAACTTATGACTCATGACTACCAAAGATACCAGAAAATTATAAGTTTGTGGATGGCTTTAAAAATACATTTGATGAAGAAATTGCCAAAAGTTAAGTTTTCTACAGAAAATAAAATATAAAATGGAAATGTGAACACAATATAGACCTGTCTAGTACAGAAATGAACCAGTTATGAGTTCCATACAATCTAATGTTCAACTTAAACAAAATGATTGAGCATTGCCTGTGATATTTACAGTTTCAACTATCATACCACTAGCCAAGCGAAGATATACACATCTAGCACAATTAGGGTTCATAGCCATTCTGGCATAAGAACGATTCAAGTTATGTAACACAACAAATTGTCCTTTGTCCTTTCTGTCACAAAAAATCATATGAGAGTTCAAACTCATGTCCTGCCTAGACCAATGATGAACATCAATGTTAGTAAATGATAATACAAGACTGATGGCAATGAGATAAATGTTCTTTGACAAGTCATCATATAACAGGCAAATGCTCATAATCGTAAATAATATATGGTAATGGATGTAATATATGAAAGATGGATAAATTCATTGTTATAATGAAATTGACATTTACATATGGACACTTGTATACTAGAACTGAAAGCGTTAGTAATATTTTATATATTAGCTGAAATCTACATAATTTTCTTTCATACATGGGCACAAATTTTTATGAAAACTGCACTTAATGTATAAAACATTCATTATGTCCAACTGAGGTCATTTCTTTAAGGAGCTGAAATGACAGGTACTTTGGATCAAGCTGGTAGTAGAATTTTGTTCCCAGCCCTTTCATATCAATGAATGTGATAATATAAAGCCTACAAGAAGCTGATGTAAGTGCATCAAGTGGGAGTAAGTTTTACATTTAGTTTTGTTCTTTGCAATACACTTTTGTCCCACTGTCTGTCTGTGTTTGTTTCTAAGGCTATGCTGTAGGTGTACAATGTTGTAGCTCCTTACAGGGAAAGTTCACCCCAAATGTAAGTTGGTTTCAATAAATATAAGTATCAAATGTTTATGATTGTTGATGTGATGTTTATTGATTGCTGTTACCATGGCCACTGATGAAAACAGTGCCTGGCAAACTGACAGGGCTACCTTGATAAATGAAGACTAAATCAATAAATCAATCCATCAATAAACAATCATGTGACCAACCAGCCCATAAACTCTGACCCCTGACCCTCCATACATGCGCTGTGAAGGGGAGACTTACCCAAAGCCGTGCTGCGAGTGCGGCCGCGTGGGGGAGATGGGTGCGAGGGGAGGGGGCGTGGCCCTGACGGCAGAGTCGCTAGAGTCTGGCACCCTCCGTCGGAATCTCTCCAGAGTGGCGGTGGACGGCTGCGGGGGCAGGAACGGGTCCTCCTGGTCGACCTCGTAGTCGATTTTTCTGCAAGAATTGAAGGAAAATATAATTTACACCAGTTAAAAGTAATATACTTCACAGTTAATTTTCCTGCAATCAATAAAAAAAAGGCGTATACGATACAATCACTAAAAAAAAAAAATAATGGTCAACATACAGGGCCTAGTAGAGCCTGCTAAGAACAGCGAAGTGCAGCTGGCCAACAATGCCAAGACTCAAGAGAGTAGCCTTGCGCAGCCAAGAAGCTGCCAAGAGCAGAAGAAGACACCAGGAGACACCAAAGACACGTGGTTGACCTCTTACAGACTGATAACATTGCTTCTCGGTGAAGTCAATCAGTATTTTGGAAGACTTTGGGTAAAATCTCTTGGCAGCATTTTGGCAGGGACACCTGCCGATACTTATAGAACTCTTGGCTGCTTTTGGCTTCTCTTGCAGCTTTAAGTAGGACCCATAAATGTATGAACCTGTGTTCAGTATTAAAAAAACAACTTGTTTTTCAATAAGAATCGAATTTGCAACTCTGTAGCTGATGCTAAATATTGCACAAAGTACTAAACTGCCGTATGATGATTCTTGTTTACCTCACTTTGAGATTGTAATCAGGAATGCGAAAAATAAAGCACACAATACGTCTCCTAACCTTCAAATTTCCTTTTTTTAATTTACTCATCTGTTCTATAAAATACCAGTTTAATTGATAAGACACTGAAGGCTAAGATAATTTCCTTTAGGGTTTCTCGCAGGAAATTGATACCTTGAATGTATAGAGCATAGTTACTCAGCTCATAACACGCATAACTACAGATTTCCATGCATGAATCCTTAATAAGCCCAATTTCTCAACTCAATATTATGTCTAGACCAGCACTCCAAGCGAGATGAGCGAATAATAAGACAATATCCTGTCTCGGTTAAAACAATAAGAACAACATCTTCTAGGTTATGGCGCTGGAACATGGGTAATCTTTAAGAATTGATCCCGGGGAGATTAAAGCCCCCCACTCGACACCCAATTACGCTTCGTCGAGATCATCTTTCTTCCTGTTATCATCGAAGGATCTCTTGCGCAGTGATGAAGCATTTTCCCTGATTTTTTTGCATCTTATTTGAGTTGACACATCTGGGAAATGGATGTAAAGGGGGTGGGGGGAGAGGGTGAGAATACCTTCGGGCGATTCTTGATGCCAGCGTTGACGACATGCACAGTACCAGCGTCAGTAAGAGTCCCAGGACTATTCCGCTAGCTAATAGGAAGCCAATGCCAGCTCTGAGGATAACAAGAAGAAGAAAACAAAATACCATGACACAATATACCTCACAAACTTGCCCTAAAACTGTGTTTCTATAAAAGCAGAAATATGAAAGAAACATATTAGTGAGGATTTGACGTAAACTAGTCAAAAGATAAGGAAGTTTTGAATTTGTGACGTAACGTGCGAGGTTCTCTCCCATACATGTATGTTGTGTGCTGTATGATTCCACAAATTGCTCTTTTTCTTTTTTGAAAGAATGTTTGAAATAAGCAATTACATTACATTGTACCATATTGGTTTGATTTGGAGTATAGTTAGTGGATTTTAAAAATATGAGTATCAGTGTTCATGGCCATGTTGCCTATATTTTCAATTATTGTCACTTACCATAGAGGGTAACTACCATGGCAACAGCCAATGAGCTCTCATTATTGCACCTGTTGCCATGGTACTTACCACTGATGGTAAGTTACAATAATTGAAAACCCATATCCAATATGGCCCAGGACTTTCGCTGCATGTAACTTAACCTCAACAGTAACTACCATGGCAACAGCCAATGAGCTCTCATTATTGGACCTGTTGCCATGTTACTTACCATTGATGGTGAGTTACAATGATTAAAAACCTACATGTATATGCAACATGACCCAGTACATGATGCAGAACATTTAAAACGCAGACTTACATTGTGTCATAGCATATCCCATGAACAGCTGAGATGTAGTTCTTGTGGATCCCTGTGCAGTCAACCAGAGCCGTGACCTGCTGGGTGTGTAGAGTCACGTCCTGTAGGGTGCCCTTGATCAGGGTGACATACTCCTGGAGATGGGTGGTGAGAGGGGAGAGAGAGAGAGAGAGAGAGAGTGGGGGGGGGGGAGGGGGTGAGAGAGAAGGAGAGAGAGGACAAGAGATATATATATAGAGAGAGAGAGAGAGAGAGAGAGAGAGAGGGGGGGGAGGGAGAGGGAGGTGATAGGGCAGAAATGGAGGGAGGGAGAGAAGGTAGGAGAGAGAGAGAGAGAGAGAGAGAGGGGGAGAGAGAGAGAGAGAGAGAGAGAGGGAGAGAGAGAGAGAGAGAGAGAGAGAGGGGGGGGGGAGAAGAAGGTGAAAGGGGAGAGGTGGAGGAAGGGAGGGGGAGAGGGAAAAAGAAGTGATAGGGCAGAGAGGAAGGGAAAGGAAGGGAGAGGGAGGAAGGGGGGAGGGTAGTGTAGAAGAGTAAAGGGAGAGGAAGGAGAAGGGAAGAGATGGGTAGAGGGCGAAATGGGGTGAGGAGAAGACAGGGGGAAACAAAAGGAGAGTAGGGGGAAGATGTGAGGGAGGGATGGATTGAGAGAGTGGGAGAGAAAAGTAGGAGGACAGAGAGAGAGAAATAACAACAATGACAGACAGACAGTGGATGAGAGAGAGAGAGGGGGGGGGGAGGGGATAGAGAGAGAGATGAGGCAGGGGTAGATAGAATAAGAGGGATGAACAGCCAGGAAAGAGACAAAAAGAGCATGCGAAAAAAAGGGTAAATGCATAATTGATACTTATTCACACCTTCTGTTCTAACCACATCGTGGTCTGCCTCTTCCCATGACCTTAGCATAAAATACTCCGATATCGGAACCTTGTTTATCCACTTCCTTCCAAACCAGCTGAGAGACCCTGGGTTTGCTTTTCTGCCTCAGAGAAAGTTTAATTAATGTATCCAATCAAAAGTGCAAGAATAAGATTTCACTTATTTTTTAAATAGCTCTTTCCATCTGGTAACACAAGTATATCACTTTGGGGTCAACTTTTCAAGCATCTTTTATTTGTTCCTGTCTGGAGAGGGACTTATGGTGTGTGGGGGAAGTATAATGATCCCTCCTCCAAGTTAAAGGGCATATACTGTACTGGGAAGACAAAAGGTCCTTCAAAAGGTGATTGTGAGCAATCTTCTTAGCCAATGGTCTTAAATTCATGTATTGTCCTTTTTAGAAACTTGCTGAAAGTTATTTGCCCTAGAATTATCTACATTTGGAGTAATCAGTGATTAAATCACAAATCCTCAGATTGTTTGGGCCAAACATTTCAAGGAGTTGTTATTTAATCACTAATTACTCCATATGTGAATCATATGAGGGCAAATAACTTTAAGCAAGTTTCTAAAATGGACAATACATGAATTTAAGACCATTCGCAAGAAAATTGCTCACGATCTCCTTTTGAAGGCTTTTTTGTCTTCCCATTACAGTAAATGCCCTTTAAGGATTCCATGTTAGCTTCTAAGTAGCCTGGCTCCCAGGCTTTTTCACATCTTAAACTCAAACTTTAAAGGGATAGTTCACCCTGAAATTATTTTTCAGTTTCAATAAAAGCAAACACATGAAATAAAGATATGAGTGAAGGTTTGATGAAAATCCGTCAAAAGATAAGAACATAGGAATAAACCATTTTCTTTATGTATGCAAATGTTATGCATGTCGCTCAAACAACACGTTACTAATAGTAACCCCAAGTGTTCATGCACCAACAGCTTACAGATTCAAAGTGCCTTATTCCCATTGAAACTAAATCATCACATACAGGTGAATGAAATACTGTAAAAGTGAACATTTTTGCATGATTAATTTTTCGCGCTCGGCAGAGTAAAATGAATTTCGCACGTTTTTAATTTCGTGGGTTGTCCAGCCCTTTGGACGATCAGTTCACTCAGCTTACCACTGCCACGCCAGTGCTGACCGGGCAGCGGCAACGATGATTTTGTTGAAGCGCTGACTAAGGCTTAACCATAAATGTAGGCCTACGTACGTGATGCATCAAAGTAAGCGCGCATACGCAGTGAGGTAGAAAGTTGTGACTACATTACGAAAACGGCTTATCATATCTGCTGTATGTGTTATGAGCTACATTTTCACAAACATATTCAATAATTATCATTATTATTTGTTACCTGCGCTGAAGGAGCTTCCTGTTGCACCATGGTCTCCAACGAGGCGACAGACTTCTGAGCGGCTGCTAACTCATTGTTGGCCTGGCTAATTGCCTGCAAAATACAAGAAATAGGGATATTCAAATAAACATAAAACACACACACAAAATTAGGTTATTAGTGTTTCCCATTTCCCACTTAGTAAGGTTTTGGTTGTATTTTTACTTAAAAAAGTGTCCATGACATATTTTCTATAAGTCATATATTTTTTAACCCTTTGTGTGACTGATAAACTCTTGTTTATACCATGTTAATATGGCACTTTCCCCAGACCTCATTCACGATGTTATGTTTGTCTCTTACAATCAATCTCTTCTCTCTCGGAGAATATCAAATCTGATCACATGATGATTAATATCAGTTTTAGTTTCTTTTTCTTTTAGTTTCTTATGTTTTTTGGGGGGTTTCTTTTTGGTATGTCAAATTGTTTCTTCATGGCTTGACAAATTGTGCTCTTTTGAAACTGATGTTGTGAAACTGAGGCACAAGACAAATCACAAGCACTTTCTGTTTATAATGATTCAGTGTTAGTGGACATTTCAAATTTGTCTCTTCCTGATCTACAGTACATGCTCATGGAAGGAACTTTTCCTTAGCCCATAAAGGTTTACATTTACACATCACATCATTGTATCATTTCTCCAGGAGTTTCATTGCCTTCAAATATTCAAATAAGTTCTACAATATGATTGCTTCTGACAATTCAAATACAAATCAGGGTACAGATATTACCATGCTACGTACTCAAGTATCCATTCATTTGGAATACTCCTAAGGCTGTTTAATACGAAGTGTCACGTCATACATTAGCTGGTGATATGGCAGGCAAAGTCTAGATCTGTTTTTTCTTTTTGAAGAACATTTTAAGGGATAGTTCACCCTGAAATGATTGTGATTTAAATGAAAAGAGATGCATATGTTGTGCACATATTTTTTTCTCAAAAAATTTGCATTTCTCAAAAAGATATGTATCCTTTTACCTGTGCATTTGATAGATCATCAGAAATACATTTTTACACACATACCTGTATGAAAAAAATAATTATGTTATCAAAAACAGAAAAAGAACAATTTATGTAATTATTCTGTACATAACTTGGGAGAGTACCTCACATGTGACGTTACAAAATTGAACTTTATCTTAACTTTCTTATCCTTTGACAGATATTTGACAAACCTCCCTTTATGTTTCTTTTATGTTTCTGCTTCACTTGAAACCAACTCATCTTCAGGGTGAACTATCCCTTTCATAAACAAGGGTGATAACAAACATGTACCAAGACACAAGACTACCAACAAGTTTCCTTCACAACAACAGATCTTGAGGCTACACATTCTTCCCTTTTCCCTTTCCTGGAATAAACATTTGACAACGATACCTGGTGGAATATTTGTCATATTACACCGTCATATGAAACCTGATAAGGTGAAAAGTCACAAACCTCGTGAAGAGAAAGTGGGAGAAATCCAGTGGGTTTTTACCAAGTTATGCTGACAGTCATGAAATGGCCATTCAAAATAAACAGTTCCTGGTATTTAACTCCAACAGGTTTTTTTTTTAAATTTTAATTCAAAGTTTCCCCTTGCTTGTTTTCAGCCTTTTCATGTCTTGTATGTTTTTTTTTTGTTCTTTTCACCATAACCTATGCATGAGTCTGTTTGTCTTACCATGTTATGTACTACTGTAAGTTTAAAGTGATGGAAACAAACTTCAGGTAAAAAATACATCTCTACAATGTATCTTTGGGATTCTGCTAGAGAGAGAAAATGTATTAATGAGCACTTGTGTCATTAAAAACTTGTGTCATTAATTAACTTTGTTTGTTCTGTTGGTGGGGGAAGGATAGATTTGGAAGTTCCAAATAGAATGAATGTTTTGTTATCTTTGGCTGTTTCTTTTATGAATGAAATAAACTAATTCAATTAAATTCAAATTCAACTAAGAACCAAGTACACGAACCATATCCAGCGTACAGGCAGTTCAACATCTCCTTTATCCCTACTGCTAATGTGACATTCCTACATGGACAAGTTTGTATCTCTCCTTCAGGGCCATGCAATCATCTTACAAACGAGTATCCCAGGAATCCGCGGAAAGCATGAATTCTATCTTTAGCATCGTCCTCCCTCGCGCTGTCCGTCTGTCTGCAAGACAGTCCCACAAGCACTTCCGCAGTGAATTATTACAAAAATTGTCTTAATTTCTTCCCAACTCCCCCACACCCTCCCCCCTCCCTCCCCTCCCCCCCTCCCTCCCCCTTCCTCCCCTCTCCTACCTAGCCCTGCTCCTCTGATGTGACAGAGAGAAGGAGAGGGGAACTGACCTGAGACAGTTTATTAATCTCCAGGAAGATGACATCTTACTGTTTTTTTCCTTATCCTTAGCACAGTGTTTCCACTTTCCAAAAATAAAATTCCTGAAATGAACTTTAAAATTTCCTTGAATTTACAAAATCAATTATATTTTTGACACTTTTTACAATATTTTTTGTATCTTTTAACCCACCTTTTAACACTTTGTGTTTCTTCATAATTCTTGGATTTCCTGAAATTATTTTACGTCCTGAAAACTTCCTTGACAACACCAAACTTTCCCCAAATGTCCAGAATTTCGGGAGGAATGGAAACACTGCCTTAGCATTGCTTTTATCTCTGAAGCTAGCCCATATTCAAAACTGCAGGCTGCTCCTTTCTTCTACATTGAAATCACAACTAAATCTGGACACCCAGACTATATATTGTAGGTCTCCCTCTCTCACCCTCTGTACGAGGAAGGAGGAAGAAAAGGCTTAGTCTTTATGTTCAAACTCAGTTGTGATTGCAGAGCATGACCAAAATAAATCTGAACTATCGATGGCGCTAGCCCACATTGGTAAACCCAGTCTGAACATGAAGTGGGCTATTAATGGTGATATTCATAGGAAATAAAATCAAATAAATATAGTTTATTTTATAATTGAATGAGTTATTAGAGCAATGTATGCAGCTAACATGCCATGAAAGTGTTCAGTTTTGTGTTTCATGAAAGTCAAATTTTACTAAATTGACTCTCTTCCTGACCTACGAAATCGCCTCAGGGAAAGTGGCGTTGTGTGTACATCACAGCCGGGATACGCATCACAATGACCATTGTGTATCACACCTGTTAATCCACTAGCAACTGCCATCACAATTTCATTAACGATGCCTGATGCTTCTGGCGGAAAAGAAGCTGCGGATTGGCATGTTTGATGCACAATAACGCCTCCCGTTTCTTACGTCAGACCTAAAGGCCGTTTTGGATGAAAGTAGGGCAAATTTGTCCCCGAGAATACGGTAATTGTTTTCACCCTAATTTCCCTTTTTGGAAAGTGATATATTGTTTGAATGTCATCCGAGCTCATCGTATGGCTTATAAGCTTTCTGTAGAGGAATATCTTCATATTTTTGGATTTTCTATGAATATCACCTTTAAAGCTTCACCCCATACTATCAGTGGGGATGAGACCCCCTTAGCCCTACCTATAGTACAGGGCTAAGGATTTGTTTCCCTAGAATGAAAAGGGTATTAGTGCGCCACTGTCCTTTTGGCGACATTAATGCGTGCCCAGCATGTGTGCATGGCCATTTGGGCGTGTGGGAAAGGATGTCGTTGTAATCAATGAAGGTTCACAATATCTCTCTAAAGGTATTGGTCTAAACATGTGGGAACCATAGTCATAGCAGAAGCAATGTGCTGTCAACAAGGATCCAAGTTTCCTTTTGATTTCAATGATTACTCTACAACCTCTTATTTCAGTGACTTTTACAGATCACTGTAGGGTTGCGATTTTCAAGGGATAGTTCACCCTGAAATTAAGTTGGTTTAAATAAAAGCAGACACATAAAAGAAACAGATGAGTGAAGGTTTGATGAAAATCTGTCAAAAGATAAGAGAGTTATGATCTTTTAAAGTTTGATTTTGTGAGGTCACATGGTCATGCACCAATATAGCACAGAAGCACACACCGGTGGATGTATGTTTTCTCCAAGTCTTGTCAAGTGTGTATACTTGTGCAGAACACAGTGGGGGTGAGGTATAATTACGCAAGGTATAAAAGTTACCAGTATGTCAATCTCAAACAACCCTTAAAAAGGTGGGGGACACTGTCATCTGCGAAAATATTGGCTTATACAGTTGATCATTTTTGTACCCATAGTTATAATTTTGACTTCTACTATTCTTTTCCTTTGAAAGTGGCCTGGGGGTTGTTTCACCAAGCTGTTCAGAGGCTATGAATGACTTTTCGCACGACTGGTGACCCTTTCTTGTGATAAATCAGATTCTCAATGATTTTGATTCCCATCAGCTCAAGTTGAAATCTGATCTTTATCAATTAAAATTCTTGTTGTTAACAAGTGTCTGAATACAAAGTTTGTCAAATTTGAGTAGGATTGCTAAATATGTTACTCATTGCAGATAAATCGCTAGTGATAATCATTTGTCTCGCAATGTATGGTCAACAAGGGATCTACGATCACGACATTTCGTGTGCCGCTGCAACACTTCATCAGGTGTGATATAAAATTGTAGTGAGTTGCGTTGTTGGCAATTAGCTCCCACTAAAACAGGAATAAATTAGGATATCTCATCAAGCACAAGAAAGGGTCACCAGTCGTGCATAAAGTCACTCAGAGCTTGAAAACAGCTTGGTGAAACACCACCCTAGAGAGATAACAATAACATCCTTTTCCACAAACCAATTGCACCCACGCTGAATGAATTAGGGTGCGTTTATGCTCATTTTTGGGAAGCCATAATCAGCGTTTTGATACGCATTTAGTTCAAAACGCAGTTGTGTTCATGCTCATTTTTAAAGCATACGCGCTTACATGACGTCATCTAAACAGTAAACAATACCCTAGTAATCCTCGTTTTGGATGAGCATTTAAAATCAGTGTTTCAAAACGTTGTTTCTGTCTTTGCAAATTGAGTATAAACGCACCCTTAGAAGTCATTGAAATGCATCCTTACCGTGCTGAATGGATTAGTAGTACTGTCGGTGCACTCAATGTAGTATCTCAGGATTTCTGTCATGAAGGTAAAATGGAAGAAAAGAAGAACAAAGAGGAAAAATAAGATTATAAGAATTAAATTTAACATATTAAATGATTATAGTTTTGGTTGTCAAGCTACACACAAACAAACAGAGCACACTTATGCTTACAGAAGGGAAAAGGGTAAATTTTGAAATGTTCCATTTCTATACCTAAATGTAGTGTGTTGTGGTATGTAGGAGAATTAACACAATGCAGATATATGTTATAGATAACTGCTTCTATAATTCTGTAAATCACCCCTGATCCCCCTGTCATTTATTCAATGGTGAACAGTCGGTTTAGGAGGCAATGCTGCACTGTACACAAATAGGTCATTGCCCTGAGGTGTTGCCTCCGCCTAGCAGTTGTTTCCTGATACCTCTTGAATACTGTAGAATCTCCCTTTAATGACAACCAAATTATGATGAAGCCATACTACTAACATACCATCAACTTTATATCTATGCACTTTGTCGAGTGTCTAGACTGATGACTGACCAGAAAATTAAAAATGATTAACTTGACGACAATTAAATTAATGTACACGTACCAGGATACAATACAAAAGTGCCTTGGAAATATATTAAAGTAAGCTCTGAATTAACTCTGTAGTTAAATTGGTTTTAATAAAATCAAAAACATGAGAGTAACAATTTTGTGAATGTTTGACAGATATCTATCACAAGAAATAAACATTAACCTCTATGAAAAGGATTTATTCCAGAAAGAGGGATGTTTATGGAATCATAGTGCACACAACGTATGAAAGAACAAAATCAAAATTTTAAAAAATCATAACTTTTTTATCCTCTGACGGATTTTCGTCAACCCTTTACTTTTTGTTGCTTTAATTTTTCTGGTATAAAATCAAAACCAATTAAACATTAGGGTAGACTTTTCATTTAATATAGAGCAAGATCTATGAAAAATAGAAAGTCAGAGAGAATAAAATAGAAATCCTTAGATGTAACAGACATTGAAAACAATGAGCATTTGTATGCTAAATTTGACCCAAACTAAATATGACAATTTCCATAAAGGTCTATGACAAATAGCAAGAGTATAGCTAATTCATATCAGAGTTTATGTTTGAATCATGTTCAATAACACATTTAAAAAAACATTTCATATCAAAGTGTGAGGAAAAATAAAAGAAATCAGGAAATACCTACAATCATAACAAAATGCTCGTCAAATCTGAGACTTTAAAGTAGAAGACCTGAATTTTTTAGAATTTGTGAACATCATGAAATATCTGACAACCTGCTGAATCATATAGATCAATACAATATGGAGAACACATGTTGAAAGCTAACTTTATTAATGATTATTATTGGAAAAAAAAATATTCTCTTTTACTTTTACAACAAATATCTTACTCCCACAGAGAAAGAAAAGTAAAGATACTCATGTATATTTTATGACTATGACCATTTGTTTGATTTTGATTCTTTCATTTTGTGCTTAATTGTCATTAAAACAAATTAGACATTACCGTAGAGTAGAATTAAAACCTAAATAGAAAATGTAGTGTAATGCAAGGTTAACTTATTAAATTTATTTCCTTTAAAATGTTATTGTTGTTGTTTATTGTTGGTTATCACTTTGCATGTATTGTGTTTTGTTAAGGGCCCCACAAATAAGCAGATATGCTCCTAAGGGGTCCATACCATTATTTTAGGTTTGTAAATATGTTGTATTTTGTTGTTTTATTTTTATAATGGTTAAATAGATGAAATGAAATAATGTGGATATTCTTTAATGATCTGCATGCCAGATAAACTCCTGCTCTATCAAAATTGTGGGAATTCACTTATAAAAAAAGTCCTATGTGGCACTCAAAAATCTCTTGGATCAAAGTTAAGGAAATTGAAACAAAGGACTTTTCATCATCAGAAGCCAAAACCGTGAAGGAAATATAATCCACATATATTATATATACTCAAAAAAAGAAGTGAAAATGAAAGCAAATTGTGCACCAAGAGTGGGTGAGGATTGTGACGTTTAGTTTGTCACAGAAGGTCAAAATTGTCCTCTTCCTGCATATGGGAATTCCCACATGTAAATTACTGCCCAAAATGGTGTGATGACTATTTTATCGTTCCGTATATCCGAACAATTCTCCCTCCAAACAAAATAAGGAAATACAGCAGTAGCAACGCCTACCATTGTCCATAAACATAGCCAGAAATATGGTTGGCATTTTATTGTCCGTGACTCTAAGCTCCGGCTTAAATTTTTGGCATGTATCATATAAAGAAAACATAATCAAGTGTCTCTTGTGAGCTGCAGATTCATAGTGAGATGAGGCACAAGATTTTATTTTTGGACTAAAAAAACTGGACACCCATGCTCCCAGATGTGGTAAAATTGGTTTGTTAGAAAAGTGACACTTAATATTTCATTCATATGTGTATACACAGTTTTCAAGATCATCAGTCCTTATACTCATACTCACATACAGAGCAAGAAAGTGCCTTCTGGTTTGCATTACATAGTATCTACATGGTAACGTCATACCACTGGCACCTTACCATGTACCTTCCTTTCCATGAACAGAGTAAAACCTGAATTTGACCTCAGAAAATACCAGCATTTTGGGGGTTAATATGGAAGTAGATGAATCATTTGAGATAATGTTTCAACATGAAAAAAAAATCTCAAAATCTTTTTGTCCCTCCTGTATCTGAAGTAGTATTCTCATCATAGGTTATGTCATTCATATGAAGCTATTTCCCTGGTACTTCATTTGAAGTGCATCCTGGGAGAACAGCTCCACATTATTTGAAGATACCTGTGTACATATTTTAGATCAGGTTTCCTTTCTAGAATAGTCTATAGATCAATGAATCTGGTGAAAGTCAACACCTCCTGCACATACCTCGTACCCGCACCCAGACATATGGACACAGATCTTTTTCATTTATTGCTCCATACCTCTGGAACAACCTCCCACTGCACATCTGGAAAGCACCATCATTATCTCCTTTTAAAGCTGTACTTAAGACCTACTTGTTCACTAATTAGTTTCGTGTTTCTATTAATGTACTACCTTTAATGTAAGAATGTTAGATATATGCCTTCTGTATATTCTGTAGATTTCAATTCATTTATTTCTCCTCTTTCAGTTTTAGATATTAATGTGAAGCGCGTAGAGAACTGTTATGGTTATAATGCGCTACATAAGCTTTACGTATTATTATTATTATTAAAGTCCAAGAACTTGTTCTTTCCACGGAAGAAATGCTTCATGGCTCAGGGTGAGTTAGCACTCAGAATACAAAATAAAACCTCAGATATTAAAAAGAGAACCTTCTTTTTCTTCCCATATATGGTATGAAACATCACATGTACATTATGTATCGTAATTTTGTCAAATTTTGGCTCGTATGCAGAATAGAGGCTTAACACAAACAGTGCGCGATGATAAACCATTTTAAGTGGAGATGGAGTTTGTCAATCCTGCTCCTGAAGATTTTGATTGATGAACTATAAATAATGTTGGGTGGGAAATGATTCTAAGCGGGGGGGGGGGGGGGGGGGGGGGTGCTCACAAAAAAATATTGTTTGAATTGCTCTGTGTTTCAATGATGGATTTTGAAACCTTTATCGTGATTCATGTCAATCTTGAAAACTAACTCTTACATCATGTTTATGCAGTATCCACACACCCCCCTACTTCTTCTTCTTCCATATGATTAACAGCACACTTTGGGCGTGTTTATCAACTCTTTTTTTGGTAGAATTAAGGTTTCCAAACGCATTTAAATTTTTCAAACGCATTTCAGGGAGTTGATAAACGCAAAAGTGTTTTGATTATGGGGTTCAGAAAGCTGTTTTGAAACAAATTTGTACCATCCTAAACGCGTTTGAGCTAGAAACGCGTTTAAAGAAGCGAGATAAACGCAAAGCTGTTTTGAAATGGCTTTAAACCATGTGTTTTTTGGTGACAAGACCGGTTTTCGACTTAGGTGATCGAGTTGATAAACGCACCGTTTTTTTAAACGGGTTTGGAAACGCGTTTGGAAATGCATTCGTAAAGGCCTTTGGAAACGCGTTTAAATTTCTGAAAAGTTGATAAACACGGCCTTTGTCAGGTGAGATAAGGCCTTAATATGGCTGCATCTCTAGTTTCATAGATAGCAGGTGCAGCAGAAAGATGATATCACGCTCACTAGCTCAGGAAGGTCAGTGATATTTGATGCGGTAAATTAATCTCTCCAGAGGAACACCAGCCTCCTGCATATTCCCTACTTGCACTCCATAATGCTGGGGAGGTGTTCTAAAAGAAAATTAAAGACCAGAACTGTCTTAGCTATTAAAAAGTCAGTTAGTATCCTGAAAACTGACTCAAACTGCACCAATAGGCTAGGCACAGCCATGAATTGTAGGGGACTTACAGGAATAGTCCACCCTAAAGATAAGTTGGCTTTAATAAAAGCAGACACATGAAATTCGGGGGTTAAAATGTCTTCAGCCCAAGCACAATTGTTTCTAGTGTGCTGCTGTGTCCCTATAACCTCCATTGTGATTGAAAGTTTGTTCAAAACTTATCCCGCTATCGAGGCTTATCAAAAGGAAAATGGGCTGAACCATCAAAACAAAGATTTAATTACATCAAGAGTGGGGGGAAAACAAAACCGAACAAAAGGAAAAAACACTTTACTTGCTTCCATCATTTCCTTTCGTTTTCAAGCCGAGTTGTCACTGTACCCCCATTTGTAATCCTGAAAAAACTCTTTGGTTTTGTTTTTAGTAAAGTACATGTACATATGTAGCTCGATACACTTTAGCAATTTGCTAGGCTTAGTTATGTTTCATGAATATGGCGCCAGATAGATTAGAATCAAACTATACAGCAACAAGAGGCAATGGCCATGCAACACTAACTTCATCAGCCGTACATTGGTGGCTTAACTTCACATGTGTACTAAACATGGACTAAATTTACAGTACACCAAGTGAAACAACATACCAGTATATCATTGATTTTGTTCTCTGAATCGCTTTAGTTTATCTACATAATAATTACAGTGAATAATTATAATCACCCACTGTTGTAATTCTGTGATACAAATCAATGATTTTGTGACAGCATCAGATGATTTATTTTGCGCCCAATAAAGTTGGTCTAAGTTTAGAAAGTGAAGTTTAACTACTGTTGTGAATACGGGCCAATATGTATACTATCCATGCAACTCCTAACAAACTTACAGTGTTAATTTAAAGCCAATGTGCATTCTAAGATGAAATTGAAATTATAGATACCCTTCACACTTTTGCTCACTTAAAATAAAATGGTGTAAGTCAGGGCTGCCAACCTTAATTGAAACATTCCAGTAATCTGAAGGCTGTATATGAGTATTTTAATGTCGGAAAAATCAGCATTTTCAAATAAAGACAATAAAACAATCCATAAACTAAAACTTATAAAATCAGTATTTTGTATGAAACTTCGGTATTCTTCTCAAATTTCAGTATGAAATACTGAAAATTAGTACCACTTGCCAGCTCTGGTAAGTGTGTGTTGATATTAAGTCAATACATGGGGACTAGCTGGCTGTCACGAGGGTACAGAATAGATACTGTACGTTATATAATCAGTGAGCAGAACAAAACATCGCCCACACTTTAGGCTTTTGCTTTTCCTGCAAATCTCCTTGAACTGCAGGAGGTATGTTCACTACCGTGCTTCTTTGGATGTGTGTGTTTTTGCAATGGCTTCCTTCCGATAACAATGAGATTGATTGGGTTTGGGGTGTCACCCTCCTTTCTTATTACGTAATCTCATGGATGCTCAAATACAGTTACCTCTTCAAAACCCATTCGGGATCTGGGCCCTGTTGCAAAAAAACTTACCATTGATGGTAACGCTGCTTCCAATGTCAACTTCTATGGGAAAAAAAATGGCTGTCACGCATTTTTTCCATAGCAGTTACCATTGATGACAGAGTTACCATCAAGGGTAAGTTTCAATGCAACAGAGCCGTGTCATTGCAAATGTGTGGTTAGAGTCAATACATTTTGATATCACAATCATAAAACATGCATCAAATGAACAAAAAGGAGGGGAAGGGGGGGGGGGATTGCATTGGATTGCATTGCAGACAGAGACATTAAGTAGAAAGGAGGAGCGTGTCTCACATCTTCCTTACGCTCTGTAAAGGCTTCAAAACATGTCATTACGGCTACAGAAAGATCTAAACCATGCTTGACAATCGAGATCTTAATTCTACTTGACAATCATAGCCAAGCCCAACCCTTGATAACATCATTGTTTAATGGCACGACATGTAGTTTCACTCTCCATCAGGGCCAATGACTAATGGCTATTACTGCCTGTGACACATACAAGTCTCATATTAGCATGATGCTTGTTTTGAAGCTGATTTGGACTGAATCACAAAATCTGATAAGAAGGCAAAGGATAGTAGTGGAAGTGATTAAGGGACCCTGGGAGCCATAATCATTACAGAACCAGTCTGAGGTTACCACAGAGCCCGCCCTCGTTCGATTTCAACTAATATATTACATACATTTTGAGACGATTCCTTTCCCTGTGATCCTGAAATCAAACGAGAATCTGACCCATAATGATGTCAGGACTGTTCTGCCACGATTTTTGGTTCCCGTTATCATTATGACTTACGATTCTTGGTTCCCGTTATCATTATGACTTGTATTCCTTAATTTCCAGGAGCGCCTGAGCCTGTTGCATACGGGTTTCCAATTATTCTAACTCACCTTCAATGGTATATGTAACTACCATGACAACATGTGCAATAATGAGAGCTCATTGGTTGTTACCACGGTAGTTACCATTGATGATAAGGTACAATAATTGGAGTCCTATATGCAACATGGCCCTGGTCATGTGCTTTTCTTTCCCACTCTTTTTCTATAAACACGAATATGGAGTTGTTGTGGTCATTGTGTCATGGTGGGGTTTGAACCCAGGAAACCTCCAGATCTTTGCTCACAGTTCCCAACCACAAAACCACAACATCTGTACAAATGTAGGACCTGGGCCCTGTTGCATAAAACTTGATGGTAATTTTGCTACCAATGGCACCTTCTACGGAAACCTTGCATTTGATTGACTGTCAAACGATGTCACCATGGTAGTTACCATTGATGGCAGAGTTACCATTAATAGTAAGTTTTATGCAACGGAGCCCTGGAGTCTGGTTGCTAGTAATCCTTACCTTCTGATATTTCAGAGTGACTTTGAGCCTGTGTGATGAGATAACGCCCAGGGTCCACACACAGATCGCCAAGGCCCTGAAAGGTAACAGAAGGATTGAGGTCAGGTTTACATTACATAGACTGTCGTAGATCAAGGAGTGATAGGAACATGTAAGAATTGTATAGGGAGATGGAGATGGATGGAATGAGAGATAGAGATAGAGGGGCAGAGAGATGCAGAGAGTGAGGGGAAGTGAGAGAGAGAGAGAGAGAGAGAGAGAGGGGGGGGGTAGGGGGTAAGAAAGAGGGGGAGTGAGAGAGACAGAAATGGAGAGGGAGAGGGAGAGGGGGAGAGAGAGAGAGAGAGAGAGAGAGAGAGAGAGAGAGAGAGAGGTAGTGAGATAAAGACAAAGATAGAGAGAGAGAGAGAGAGAGGGGGGGGGGAAAGGTAAAGAGAAAGAGGGAGAGAGAAAGAGGACATATACAAAGAAGTAGAACAAGCAGCAAGGATAAAAATAACAAAAAGGAGAAAGAACAGAAGAAGAAAATGTTGAAAAACAGAGATGGTACAGATGAAGAAGAAGCTCATGAGAGAGAAATCGAGATGAAAGTTAAGTCTTTACCATTACATTTTTACCTCCAAAATGTGCATTCTTGTACATAAGACACAGTAGTCCTTGCATAACAGCAACGTCTTGAGACCACTGCTTTATGTAAATCCTCTGTCTGCTGTACATACATGCTGTATAATTCACAGTGGTTTTAATTCTCTCAGATTTCTCAATAAACTTAACAAAATGTGGAGACATACACTCTACTGCATGCCTTTAGGATTTTACCAACCACAAATGTATCCACCCCTGAGATAGCCTTTCATGCTTGGATTTGTGAGAATTTGTTTTTTTAGATGTGAAGAAATGTGATGACTTACCACTTCTACAAAGAGCTCTGCTCCTACCATGCACCAGATAATGAGGATGCACATGATACACAGGATACTGGAGCTGTGAGGGGAAGAAGAAGAGGAGGAAAGACATAAGAAAGGGATATTGGGGGGGGGGGGAGGGGAAAGAGGGTAATAGAGAAGCAAGGAGGGGGAAGGGCAGGTGGAGAGAGCAAGAGAGTGGGAGAAGGGGGGGGACAGAGGGAGAGGGATTAAGAAGGAGGGGAACATCGTAAGGGAAGAAAGGAGGGGAGGAGAGAAGGGGGGATGTGAAAAAGGGTGACAGAAAAAAAAGGCGATGGAGGAGAAGCGGGAGAAGGAAAGACAGAGAGGGTGATGTGGGGGAGAGAGGGTTTTGGTATAAGTTTTTAGGGTCCATTATAAATCAAATAGGCAAATAAAATTTAGAACACTAATTGCACAAACTTGGAGAGTATAAGCATAATTTCAATATTTCCAGTTTCTTGCCAATTTAAAGATGTTGTGATAATTTTATCTAAGTTTGCTTAAAGCAAATAATTAACAAGACTTTATATACATTTGTACACATTTATGACCTTAAACCACATATTTGTGGTGTCTTGTCCCAAATGACCGATAAAAGACTTTCACAGACTGAGGCTTCCTTCTCTCATTGCTGTGTGTCATGCAGTAAACTTTAGCAGGCACCTGTTCACTCTGTCTGGATACTAACTAATAAGGGTGGCTGGGGTGAAGGTATGGGTGGGGTGGGGTAAAGGTATGGGTGGGTAGGGTGGGGTGACAGGGAAGCAACAAGGGGTGAAGGAGAGACGCACCGCGTGACTTGGCATCATCTCCAGAAAGAAAGGCGGTGAAATGAAACATCTTTGCTGCAAGCTACACGCATAAAGAATTGATTCGTTGCCTTTTCTTCATCGAGGGCATACTAAGTCTTACTAGTAGAGTATGGGATTTGCATGTATTTCTTGCGGACAGGGCAGTAAACACATCCCCCTAACATAACGGATTAACACATTGCATGCCAAACAATCTGCTTCTCTATGCTGTCCATGTGTATTACTTGTGCAAAAATACATCGTAAAATGATGAACAAAGGGTTGACAGAGAGAGATGCGCCTTCTCCGGAGAGCCCCCAAGCGCTGATCTAATAACGACGCAAACAACCTAACTTCGGAACGAGACGGGATATAATTAGATCTCGATCTGGGCCATTGCTTGCGTGTAGATACTGGTCAGCGTGTGGAAACTGGTCAACGTGCCTTGCACGCAGCTCAGATCCGAGGACAAACAGCATTTTTATTGAGGTTTGCTTTGACCATGGCGTGACGAGTTTGGGTAACCAGGATTACGCCTCTGAAGTAATGGCCACCTGTTAGCTGCTCTCAGGGTGGTAATTGTACATGACGGATGGGACGGAACAAGTAATTGGCTACTATTACGGACTGCACCGGTTATATTCCGCTATGGTGTGATTTCGTACAATTTTCTAATATGCGTCCTTGACTGTGAAAATAACAATGGGAGGGACCCAGTAATTGGATGCTATTATCGACTGTATCAGTTTTATTTAGCTCTAGTGTCATGTTCGTGAATTGTTCAATACCAGTCTTTGACTGTAAAAGAAATCAACAGGTGAATGTATATGACAGATGGGAGGGCGATTGATTACTATGATCCACTGTACCTGTTTACTCCGCTATGGTGTAGTTTTAGGATTTTTTTCACAATGATGCCCCCTCCCCCCCCCCCCCCCCCCCCCCAGTCAAAACTTGCTTTTAAGTATGGAGTGTGGAGTTTCACTTCTTGCCATGTATCAAGTCCTGAAAAACCCTGTTGGGTTTGTTCTCCCTGAATCAGTCAGAGTGTTGGGATCCAGAGTGTTAATTTGGGCGCCAGTATGTACCAGGAGCCTGCGAGTATTGAGCCCTACGTGATATCCGAAATCTCTCGTTTGCTAGATGTTTTGATCAGATCGCCTGATCATCGTCAGGATCGATCACCGTTTCATTACTCACAAGACGAGGAGGTATCTGGAGGCCCGGGAGGCGGCTAGGAGGACAAAGAGGCAGGTCACGACCTCAAAGGTCAGGAGGAGCAGAATGCCCAGCCATCTGAAAACAAGTCAGACAAAAAGCACACAAAAGTTATAATTTCACTACTGCTCCATTACCACAGATAAATATAAACATGATCACTTCATTATCAAAGATCCTGAAATGATAGTTTTGATTGTATTTCGTGTTAAGAAATATAAAAAACTTTTACAAAGAAAAACAATTGTATATTTGCATTATATGATATTAAGATATTTAAAGTACAATTCTGTAGGCAATTTTTTTTCTGCACCACAACAGGTTTACAGCACAAAAATATGATTGAAACCAGTAAAGAAACAATGAAAAAAATGCATGTGTTTTTTTACAAAATTGTGGCCGATCAATGGTGGAATAACGAACGTTACCCCATTGCGAAACCTCATTGCCCCATTATGGCCAATAAGCTACCTCTACAAGAAACCAACCAAGTCACCTGAAGTAATCATAGAAGGTGATGTCTGTGATGAGGCTACTGGTGTCCAGCCCACCGTGTGAGAGCTCATCCGCGACCTCGCTCAGATTCCCCGCTGCCGACGTCGACGCCCCCTTCAACGCCGCGGTCGTCTGCAGCATGATGTCCAGAGCCGTCTGATTGGTCACCACTTGCCGGAGCTCCGCCTCCAACTGTGTCAACTCGGACGGAATGGTGCTGTTCAAGTCATTCTCAATCTCATCGATCTGTTGGTATTGTCAAAATAATAGACAATAAATAACAAGGCATTAGCAATATTGTGTCTCGCCCACTTGCGAAAATAACCAGAAATATCGCGATCTCCGTTGCTACGCAAAAGAATTGTATCCCTCACACAATTCTGTGCACAAGTTAGGAAGCCTTCACCAAGAGTCTTGCAAGTAAACTTTAATGTATGACCTCAAATGACCTTTGACCTTATCATGTGACCTCTTACAGCACAATAACATGCAGGTGCCCCCAGTGCATCCATCATCCAAGTTTGATTGCCATTGTAGCAACATGTGATGAGTTATGTGTGATAAGAGAGTCTTGCAAGTAAACTTTAACGTATGACCTCAAATGACCTTTGACCTTATCCTGTGACCTCCAACGGTACCATAACATGAAGGTACCCCCAGTGCATCTATGACCCAAGTTAGGTTGTAATCCAAGCAACCTATGTGAAGTTATTTGTCAAAAGAGAGTCTTGCAGGTAAACTTTAACGTATGACCTCAAATGACCTTTGACCTTATCCTGTGACCTCCAACAGCACCATAACATGAAGGTACCCCCAGTGCATCTATGACCCAAGTTAGGTTGTATTCCAAGCAACCTATGTGAAGTTATTTGTCAAAAGAGAGTCTTGCAGGTAAACTGTAACGTATGACCTCAAATGACCTTTGACCTTATCCTGTGACCTCCAACGGCACCATAACATGAAGGTACCCGCAGTGCATCTATGACCCAAGTTAGGTTGTAATCCAGGCTACCTATGTGAAGTTATTTGTCAAAAGAGAGTCTTGCAGGTAAACTTTAACGTATGACCTCAAATGACCTTTGACCTTATCCTGTGACCTCCAACGGCACCATAACATGAAGGTACCCCCAGTGCATCTATGACCCAAGTTAGGTTGTAATCCAAGCAACCTATGTGAAGTTATTTGTCTAAAGAGAGTCTTGCAGGTAAACTTTAACGTATGACCTCAAATGACCTTTGACCTTATCCTGTGACCTCCAATGGCACCATAACATGAAGGTACCCCCAGTGCATCTATGACCCAAGTTAGGTTGTAATCCAAGCAACCCATGTGAAGTTATTTGTCAAAAGAGAGTCTTGCAGGTAAACTTTAACGTATGACCTCAAATGACCTTTGACCTTATCCTGTGACCTCCAACGGTACCATAACATAAATCATACCAGGTACGCACTTACTACACCTGGGTCGAAAGGGACAAACGTAAGCCAACACTTTGTCCACAGGCGAAAAAGGGTTTTGTGCTATGATAAACCCTGTCACTGTAGCTGTGGATCCCACCATATCCACATTTAAAATGGATAGTTTCAATAAAAGCATGATAGAAACATATTAGTGAAGGTTTGATGACTATCGGTCAATGGAAAAGAAAGATTTACATTTTGAAATTTCAATTCATGTATTGTCCATTTTAGAAACTTGCTGAAAGTTGTTTGCTGTAAAATGATCCTCATTTGGAGTAATTAGTGATTAAATCACAAATCCTCAAATTGTTCAGGCTGAATATTTCAAGGATTTGTGATTTAATCACTAATCTCTCCAAATGTGGATCATAATGAGGGCAAATAACTTAAAGCAAGTTTCTAATATGGACAATACATGAATTTAAGACCATTGGTTAGAAGATTGCTCACGATCACCTTTTGAAGGCATTTTTGTCTTCCCAGTACAGTACATTCCCTTTTATCAATATTGCAAGACACTCTCAACCATAGTAGTACATGTAGCTAACACAATCACGTTCTGATCACAAACAGCATATCAAGCATACATGTACCTACAGTACAATGTAAACTACTTTGTATTGTAGAGACATATTTTATGCACATAGAGTGATTTCAATGTGAGTAAATAATGTATGGGTCGTCTCCTCTGTGTGGGCCAACAACTGTGTCAATATGCCACAGGAGAAAGACGATAATAATTTGCATAAATGGGTATGCAGCACTAAAGTGTTTCTCATTTATAAAAGGCAAACATGTCACATCTCTTACAGTGTGTGTGGATATCTGTGTAAGTTAAGTGTTTGCATCTACAGTAAGAAAAAACCCTGCAATTCAAAACACCCAAAGTTCCAGGAATACTGTATTAATGTGTAATGTCAGAAGTAGATCTAATTTGGGAGTTGGCATTTGATACAACCTCTATCAGCCAGGGTTGATGATGTACAAGACAGATGTCATATTATTTATACTGTGTTGACATTTGTGTAACTAAACTGTTTCAAACTACAATAAAACAAAAAGGCAAATTCAAAACACACCAAGTGAGATAAAAATGGTATGAATGTGTAATGCAAGAAGATAGATCATATTTTATGCAACCACTATCAGGATTGATAGATGTAGCCATTATGTTTCAGGTGGAGAAGAGACAAAATATCAATATTACTTCTAAGGTGATGGAACTTCACGTAACTTAGCTGCTTGCATCTACAGTGAAAGCAAAAAGAGCAAATTCAAGAAATTGAGATAAAACTGTATCAATGTGTACACTGTAACTCAAGAAGTTGGATCGCACTTGGGTGTTGCCATTTGACGCAACCGCTATCAGGATAGATAAATGTAGCCGTTGTGTTTCCGGGGAAGTAGAGACAGAATATCAATATTCCTTCTAGGCTCTCCTGACTGTGACTTGTAGCAATGCCAATCACTCTTACCTTGTTGTCAACGCTTGAGACCGTCGTATTGATCCCGTCGGCAGAGTTGACAAAATGGTGAATCCCCACAGCAGCTGCCTCGTTTCCATAGTAACCAACTCCGAGCAGGCCCCTGGATGAGATATAAAAAAAAGAGAGAGAGAGATAAAGTAAAGGAAAACGATAAAAGACATTGCATGAAAGGCCATACTGTTGTGTGATGGGCGATATCAGAAATACATCTTGGCGGCAGACCGATTGCCAATTCGTTGACAAACATCCGTCTATCACCATGGCCGTGTTTGTGCCTCTTTATAAATGATGTGCTTTTGATACAAAAGATTTGAAGCAACTCTTCAAAATGACAACATCTTTACAGCGACTTTCAGAGAGTGCATCGTTTAAATGTCAGGGGGAAAACACTGATGAATTGAATCATGATCATCGATTTTGTGTCTCTTTATGAATGATTTATTTGTAGTTTAGATACAGACGAATTCATTGATTCTAGAGGCAATAACATGCTGGTCTGTATTGATAATTGGGCAGGGCCTCTGTACAATTATACTACAATTATAAAAGATTTCATACAAGTATGATCCCACTGATATTTCTTGACAGGTTCAATGAGTGCAGAATAGACTTGCAACAATATGTCTTATAACATGTCA
The DNA here is from genome assembly GCA_963669155.1 of Arbacia lixula. Classification (NCBI taxonomy): domain Eukaryota; kingdom Metazoa; phylum Echinodermata; class Echinoidea; order Arbacioida; family Arbaciidae; genus Arbacia; species Arbacia lixula. The sequence goes on from OZ022579.1 coordinate 10,904,741, forward strand.
ATAAGATTTTAACAATTCATACTATCTGATATGCTGTAAACCTCCCCCCCCCCCATGTTCCACCCCACACATGCACACACACACACACACACACACACACACACATACACACACACACACACACACACACACACACACACACACACACACACATCCTTCATCTACCATTCAATTCCTTCATTTTTAAAAACAGGCAATTCATTTGGTCCCTTTAAGATTGGAACATTAATAAAAATCAAAGACAAGAAAGATTTGAAAGTTAGGTGAAAACCCACAACCTAACCTCATCCCATCACTCTCTCACTCTTTATCTGATTCAACTTCCTAGCTCTTCCGTTCCCCCTTCTTTACTTTCTTTCTCTCATTTTCCTCTCAATCTCCCTTAATCGCTGACTGCTGAAAACATTATTATTGGCTTAATTTAGAAATCATATAAAATCTTATATTTTTCATTTTCCACAAATATCTTTGTACAAGATGATAGACATAAAGAAGTACAAGGCTACACAGATTTTGACATACTCATAGGCAAACTAAAAATAGCAGAGACAAGTAATTTGAACATGGCGTGTTACAAGGATTAATGATGTCAACTATCCATGCATGTAGAATAAACATCATGAATTTTAATCCTCGAGCAAGCATGGCTTCGGCTTGACAACCATGCATGAACATTGATTGATATCAACGATGTGGAAAGAGAGAGAAGGGGACACAGAGCTGGACAGAGAGCTAGAGAGAGAGGGAGAAAGAGAGAGGGAATGAGAGAGTGAATGAGAGAGGGAATGAGCGAGAGAGAGAGAGAGGGAGACAGAGAGAGAAACAGAGAGAGAGAGAGAGAGAATGAGAGAGAGAGGGAGAGAGAGAGAAGGAAAGAGAGAATGAGAGAGAGAGGGGGAGAAAGAGAGAAGGAAAGAGAAAGAGAGAATGAGAGAGAGAGGGGGAGACAGAGAGAGAAACAGAGAGAGAGAAACAGAGGGACAAAGAGAATGAGAGAGAGGGAGAGAGAGAGAGAGATACATAGCCAAAAACAGAGACAGAGACCCAAAGAAGGAGGGATAAAAAAAAAGAGAGAGAGCTAGAACGAGATACATGTAGCAGGAGATGAAGAGACGTTGAGAGAGAAATGGAGGGAGAGAGAACGAGAGGGACAAATAGTGAGAGAGATAAAAATAGGGGAAAAGGAGTGAGAGAGCTAAAAGAAAGAGAAAGAGAGAACGAGAACAACAGGGAAAGAGAGAGAGAGGAAAAGAGAGAGAAATGGAGGGAGAATAGAATGAGAGGGGGAAATAAAGTGAGAGAGATAGAAAGAGGGACAAAAGAGTGAGAGAGAAAGAGAAAGAGACAGAGAAAGAGAAAGAGAAAGAGACAGAGAAAAAGACAGAGAAAGAGACAGAGAAAGAGACAGAACAAGAGAAGGAGACAGAGAAAGAGAAATAGAGAACGAGAGGGAAAAGAAAGAGAGAAAGCGAGCAAAAAAAAAAGAGGTGCTGCTTGGGTCTGTGAAGGAGGAACCTAATCTATCACTCACAGACTGAGCTAATAATACTCCTGGCTTTAACTGGGTGTAAGGGAAAGCTACATCCTTGTATCTGAGGCAGAGGGAGATTCGCAGTATCCCTTGATCCCATTTCAACATATATTTGGAGCTTGCCTTCAAAAAGAGCTATGTGGTCGTTGAGACATTCTTCCCTATATGTTCATGCAGTGTGTACTGTAACCAAACCTACTTTGATGATAGCAAAAAGGATCTTCAACCGCTTGTTCCCGCTAGCAGCAATTTATTTATTCAGGGTGTTATTGGAAAAGGTTGAAAATTATGATAAAGTGCCCGCTTGTCTTTCACATGTTCAGATTGATGACTTTGAGGGTTACAGATGCAATATTTACCATTTCTTTTCAGGAAGGTAAACCAGCACAACAAGCAGTGTAAAACAGTGTATAATTTCAAATCCCGTCTGGTTCCAAGACTGTTTTCTGACTTGTTTTTCATTTATTTAGAGGATGGAGCACACTATCATTACTACTGGGTGTATGCCTAAGATTTCTTTGTATAAAAAAGTTTATAATTTGTAATTTAGAAGAAGTTATACGATGTAGAAATAAACCTTCTAAATCATGTTTATACAAGGTACCGATACCTGTTTCAAAATATTTACCTTTAAATCTTAAATGTTTGTATATATGTCAATAACATTTCTACAAAGAAAAGTTAACAACAAAAACCAATAATCAATGATGTTTCATGTAAAATAGTGCAACCCTCATTGGTGCCTCGTATCTACAGGCGCCCGAATATGAACCCCAAGCACCTAAATTTTAGAAAAATAATGGGAGGTCTTAAACACAAAAACTCTAAAAGAATGTCCAGACCCCTTTTTAAATGGGTTAGTATAAGTGTGGAGCACAAGTCACATGATAATTTTTAGCACAATTCATATAAATCATCAGCGTGTTTACTACTGGTAACCATCAAATTGGTGCGCAGTGCGCTACACAAATTCGATGGTGCATGAAATGTACTACCTCCACTTCTCCCTGACCCCCACCCCAACCAAAACCAAAATAAAGAAATAAATAAAACAAAAACAAAAAAATCTGAACAACAGACCACAAATGAAAACATGTGCACTAGCTGAGGCAGATGTCAAGCCAAACAAACATCTAAACAGACGAGTCTGCTTCATAGTATCCCATGTCCCCTCTCTGTCTGATTCCTGGTTTCCGTATAAAATATGAGTCAAGCTATCTCCTTGCCTTGTGACATTGCGGTCTACCAGACAGCAAGCACACACACGCACATGCACAGTACTAGGACTAGGGGGTCATCAGCTCAGCCACATCAACAATTACATGCCGTTTCCTCTAAGCTGCACCTGGCTAAATACAATACAATATCTGAGAGGGTGCCACGCCGTTTTTCTTCTGTAACCATTTATTCCAATGCTATATGCATCTTCATTAGCCCGATGTGGCAAAATAGCTAGCAATTTCGTGATCGGGATAGCTGGACAGATCTATTTGCGTCTTCATTAGCCAGATCAGGCGAAATGGCTAGCTATTTGGTTGAGAAATTTTCCTAAGAAATCTTGAGCTAGATGGCCAAATAGCGAGCTAATTCGCGAACTAGCTCCTTCCTTTGTATTATCTTAATGAAAACAATTAGCAAGACCGGCCTGACTGAGGCTACTCTGACATAGCACCAGAAATGCAGGCCACCACTATCATCTCCTGGCTTGAAGAATATGCCAAGTTCTGTGTGCCTTATTTCTGTACTAGATTAATGGGGAAAAGTGGGTCTATAATTGATATTTGTGATAAATTCAAACTCAACTTGCTCTGTATTTCAGAAATGTGATCTAAATACGCTACAAACATGTCCATGTAACCATGCATGTTTATGATGTATCAAACACAGACATTTTTTAATTACTGTTCAAGTACCCTTTGAATGCACTCAAAATGCTGTGAAAACTGATAATTAAATTATCTTGCCCATTTTACTTGAGTCACACAATTTTAAGTGTCCAACAGATGCACATTTGTAACATTTGTTATGCTGGGAAAATTACCCCTTTCACAGAAGCTATAGAATTGGTTAGCGATTTGATCTTTTCAAAACAAAGACCTGAGTACATATTGACTGTAGGGATAACATAGCATGTACATTGTACTCGTACATTGTCTGATAGTGAAGTAAGAAAAAATTATGGCACCTGCTGAGTGTTGCAAATTTGATAATGTTATTTACTTCTGTACTTTTCTGCTACTGAGTTATGAAAACATTACGGTGCAAGTCATTGTTACAGGAAACAGCAGGGAAATTTCAAACAAACATTTCATGATTTCTATGATAACAGTACAGTGTGCACACAATGCAACTTGAGAACCAATATGCCTTGATATTTTCTCTTTCAGTTTTTCAAATCTTCATGTAGGTAGTAGCTTTCCATACATAATTCATTACTCTTTTGCATGCACAAGGTACATGCTTAATATTTTCTGGTAAGTGTTGGGTTTAACCTTCAAAGTCACATGGGCATACATTTGTGATCAATGGGGTTTTCATAGCTTGGTAATGAGAAGGTTAATGAGTGTAATTCTGAACTCAATGGGAACAAATGAAAAGTACTGTTATTTCAATGTGGCAATAGGTTTGTATTCAAATTCAATTATGACATATTAAAAACATATTTTTTACTGCACATCATCTCCCATCACTGCAATGAGACAGACGAAGTTGTGGGGCCACTTCGCATTTCAAGTTCAACTTAAAATGTACCAGTATAATGTATCCATCTATTCACGTCATTATGCTCATCTTTATGAGAGAAACCATGGCAACGGTTGCACATATTATTGTCATTACAAGTTGACAATGTCAATGTCAAGGAAAATTATATGAATCTGCATACTGTAAGCTTGGGCTAACTTTATCAGTCAGGAAATCAAAATATGAAATATCATAATTAAACATGTTTATGTCATAATATTTCAAGATTTTGTCTTCAAAATCACATCTCATACACAATATATAATGCATACTTCTGGGGGTAGTGATTCATAGTTTTTAAAAGTCATGTACATGTTGCCCTGAAATTCCCTTAAGTTTCAACTGTATGCTCCTCTGATTTCTTCACCTTTTATGAAAAACACAATGTGTTTTAGCTTCTCTTCCCTGTACATGATCTTTCAAAGATCTGAGAATGGCGATTTTCATTGCATTACACCCTCTCAGTACCAAGCACTGACAGCCCACATCAATTACAACTCAGTTTCTTGACTGTGGGACTGAGCGGGTTAACCCTCTCAGTACCAAGCACTGACAGCCCACATCAATTACAACTCAGTTTCTTGACTGTGGGACTGAGTGGGTTAACCCTCTCAGTACCAAGCACTGTTAGCCCACATCAATTACAACTCAGTTGCCTATGGGACTGAGTGGGTTAAGGCGGTGCCTTTGGGAAATTAGGGCGTGGCCTTCCTCCGGCAGCTTAGTGCACAGACCATTGGGGACATGAGTGTGACAGTGTGATACAAGAAGGATGGTTTCATACAGCCAATCAAGGATTAAGGGTGGCAAATGGGTATGCTAATGAGATGGGGCAGTTTCAGTGTGTTGTCTTCCAAGTGGACAATGGAGTTTGACAACCCACAGTTGTCACAAACACATTGTCCCATATCCTTTCACTTCCTCTCTCTCTCTCTCTGTTTCTCTCTCTAGCCATGTTCATATACCATATACCGCTCTTGTTACCGATGCACGTCGGTAAGTAAGTTCCCAGCGAGCCGCAAAAGCACGGTTCATATACACCCCAAAATGTTGCAGTGTTTTGGACAGCTGGACTCTTTCCAAACCGATGGTGACATGTTACGCTCAGCTTTACGAGCGGTGGGATTAGCGACCCGCATGCCAGAGCGCAATGCATAAGGGGCAACATTTACGGCTATTTTGCGGACGCAGTTTCTAAGATTCACTTGTAAACCACACGCAATATTGCGGTATTATTACTACTGTAGGTCTCGATCCGCGAAAAAGCCGCAAAATAAGCGCAAAAAAGGAGGAAGCAAATACCGCATTGTTTGAGCCATTCCCATTCATATACGCAGCTATCGGTAATGCATCGGCAAAATTGCTGCAAATGTTGCGCCTTTTTTGTTGATAGGCGGTGTATATGAATGGGTTTGTTATTTGTCTGCATCTGATTCTCTCTTTTTCCCATTCCATTTCACACACAAATACAAATGAAAACACACACACAGTGGCACACACACACACATACCCACATGTATGTGTAGACAAATACCCCCTCCATCCACAATGTATCTTAAACTCTCTCTATCAAAGTGTCGATTCTTTCTTCTCTCTCTCTCTCTCTCATCACTCCCTCACACATAAAAACATGACTAGGCAAAATGCCCTCCTGTCTTTCTATTCACAAAGATGGGCACACAAATACGATATTGCATCTTTCAAAATACAAATCCCTCTGGTCACCAATTGACTTTAAAAACATCATTGTATAGTCTTGGAACTACACTGAAAATGACTGAATACAATCAGAACGTCCACATCAAGAAGTGTATTACTGGGAAAAACCAAGAGAGAAGAGGCAAGGGCTGAAGTTGAAGTGTGAGAAATGCATCCCATGAGCCTTCAGCGCTCGTCAGAAATCCAGGGCACTGGCGAGTCTGGGCCGTCTTGGGTTTCAAAATATTCACAGCTCTGGCTTAGAGTCTTGCCAACACATACAGCCCTCCATCATAAGGGTGAGGATTGGGGATTTTTAAGTGAAAGATCCCAGTGGCCTCTCTTACAATGAATACTGCACTGGGGATGTTTGTTCTTCAAAGCAGGGGTTTGGATCAAGGGGCAATATAAAAATATATTAACTGACTGAGTGGTTTTGATTGTATAATCTTCCCATTGACTTTGCTAGCGCAAGGATGAGCAGGTACTAAGTTATCATCTTGTACTTGTCAAAGCAGGGATTAGGATCTGGGGGGAACATGGCAATCTATTTGTGGGACTGCTAAAGCGAGCAAAAATACCCCTACAATAAGTACAAATCTGGTACAAAAATATATTTGTGGGTGCTACTAAAGTTGATAAACCACTGCTTAAAGTCTAAATCTGGTTTGAGTCACATAGATTGAAATTACATTCTTACCGTAGTTTGAGGCTCTGCATCTACGAAGGTATAATCTTTGGACAAGCCAAGAAAAAATTGATGGGAAATTCGAGTCGCCATAACAAACCAATTTAAAGGTCACGTTTCAATTCCTGTAGTCTGATTTCTGATGGAATTTCTAAAGCAATATGTTCTTCTGTATTACCTGGGATTACTACAACTCCCGTACCAATTGTACAACTAAAACATATTTTTGTCAATATTCAATTCTCCCTATCGCATATAGCCGATATCCAGCGATATCACCTCGCGATACCGATATCTGATCGATTGCTCTTGGAACATATACTTCCGGTAAGAGTTTGTTGTCGGCGCAAAGTGATCTAGAAATCGCTTTTTTTGGATGAATTAATCAGTGAACAATTTATCTAGGGTTAAGGTTATGGTCAGGGTTAGGTATAGAATTAGGTTTAGGGTTAGGGTAAGGGTCAGGGTTAGCTTTAGAGTTAAAATTCATAAAATTAGTGAAAAACCGTGGTCCCTATTGTACGGGATGCAACCAAAAAAATACACGGGGGCGGCGGGCGAATTCGCCCCCGGAAACACCTAAAAGAGCCCCCGAAACTGGCCAAAAATGCAATTTCGTGGGCGACACAAAAATAGGAAATCGCCCCCGGAACATTTGCCACACGACTAGATTACAAGCAGCCAATCCTAGCTTGACGGCCGCGCACTGCACTGCGGCAATTTGCACAGCGAAGATTGAGAGCGCGCAAGCAAATACAGCATGTTTCACCGACTCACTGTACTGCTGAATGCATGCTGTGTGTAGTGCAGTATCCATCGCACTTAGAGCGTTTCTTCCATGCGCGCGCGCCCGATATTTATGGTAAGCCGTTCCCGCCATAATGCGTGCCAAAAACCATACGCGTACGTTCTGACTTGCACGCGTATAGTTTTGGCACGCGTTTTGGCGGGAACGGCTCTTCATAGTTTCTTCCATGCGCGCGCGCGCCCGATACGAATGCATAGTGCATACCTAGCTAGGCCTAGGCGCTGGGCTAGACGGCCAGTCGGCCATGCATATGATCGTACGTGTACTGTGTACATGCAAATAAAGCATATACGCGATACATGAATAATGAATGCTTCCGTGGCGAGCTTTGAAGTTTGAGAAGAACATGGATAGATTCCTGGTTCGAGCGGAAACAACACGGGATCAGTATCTAATGACCCGTTCATTAGCGGTACGACTAAAGCAAAGAAGTTTTCGGCTTCCCGTACAGCCGCTCGAACCACGAATATATCCATGTTTTTCTCAAACTTCAAACTAGCTTAAAAACTTCGACCGTCAAGCTGCTAGTGCTATGCTATGCATGGCATAGTCAGACGTCAGCGACTCAGCTCAGTCAGAGCCAGGGGCATAAACGTAAACATGCACAGTACATACGGTACGGTAAGTACAATTTGGTATAAATCTTGTAATCTAAATTTAAGATTTGATAAATGTTATGTAGATCTAATGTAGTTGAATTTTGAAGATTTTCAATATCAAGGAATATGAAAAAAAAATGCAGGGCAAACTGTGTTGCCCATGAATGGTCACAACGGGATAGTCATAATAGCTCTCCCGTAGTTACGGCCGCCTTACTAGTCGGCAAACGGGTATGGCAGCTGCTGTGGCATACCAGTTTGCCGACTAGTAAGGCAGCCGTAACTACGGGAGAGCTATTGTTTGATTGTGACTGTCCCGTTGTGACCATTTATGGCCGGGCAACACACTTTGCCGTGCATTTTTTTTTCACATTCCTTGACATTGAAAATCTTCAAAGTTTAACTTCATTAGATCTACGTAACATTTATCAAGTCTTAATTGCAGATTACAAGATCTATATCAAATTGTACTTACCGTATGCATGTTTGTGCCCCTGGCCCTGGCTAGTCTGACTATGCCTGAAAGCCGAAAACTTCTTTGCATTAGTCATATCGCCAATGAAATATTTAACCTGAATCAACTTTTTAATTTGTTAACCCCCCCCCCCCCTTTTCGTTTTTTTTTTTGGTCAACCCCCCCTCCTCTTTCGTCTCCATTTTTTTTTAGTTTTTTTGGCTGAACCCCCCCCCCCCCCCCCACTAACTAAGAGCACTGTTTGAGACTTGACGGAATGGAGAAATTTGTGAAGAAAAACACTCCCCAAAACCCACCACTACCACCCCCACCCCCCCCCCCCCCCATGCTCATCAACTTCTCGTAACCCCCTCCCCCACCCCCTTACAAAATTCCTGCGTACGCGCCTGACACACACACACACACACACACACACACACACACACAACAAAAAAACGCAAACAAAACCGCGAAATAGCTCCAGAAATTGTAGCCCTGGAAAGTGGAAAAAGAGCCCTGGAAAATGAAAAAGTAGCCCTGGAAAATTTTTAAGTTTCTCCAAAAAGAGCCCTGGAAAGAAAAAAAGTAATTTTTTGGTTGACGGGATGTACGTGGACCGGAAGTTTGTATCCCAAGAATTAACGGTAAAATAATTAGAGCGCCACACACGTTCAGATTCGGAGGGCTATATGCGATAGGGAGAATTGTGGTATTTTTCCACACCTTTATATTTCAGGCATGGAAAAGGAAGCCACACCTTTAAAATCTAAAACAGTCTATGACTGTAAAAAATCATTAAACACATAACTTGTCTCCAAACCCGCTATGCATACACTGTCAGATAGCCATATAATATTATGTGCATATGTGCTACTGTGGGGCATAAATGAATTTAGAATTTGTATCTCGATACCGGTGGAGGATTCTCACAAAATAAAGGAGGTGCAGAGAGAAATTGAATCCTACTGATTCCTCTCTTCCCCGAGGTAAGCAGCTTGAGTTACACACGTAATGTCTCCCAGCCACTGCGCAGGCACGTCCACCCGCCCACCAATGCGCTGGTCGTGGGGAGGCGCTGGTGGGTTCTATGGGGTGAACGTGTGGGCACTGCCTCAAGTTGTAGAGGAGTGTTTGCACTGTTAGCATTATGTGAGCTTTCTTTTGGGACCAGTGTGGTGTACAACCTCTCAGGTGTGAGAGCTGCTACCAGTGTTGAAATATACATGTTTGTAATCATGGTCGATTTTGTTTATTGTTACTTTCAACAGCACTGTTTTCCTTTATCAAATGTGTGCCTTATCGCTGCTATTTATTGTGGTGACATGGTTTTCTAGTAGCATTCATGCGCTACTGCTACTTTAATTACTGCATCTACTTCTGCTACTACAACATGTACTTCAACTTCTTCCAATATTTCTATCGTACCTTCTACAAATAATGTCCTCGGTGATGTTGTAGTAGTACATGTACCAGTGGCTTGCCATATATTACTTCTTCTCCTGCTGCTGATATTCAGCTTATAATACTGCTACTACTGTAGATGTAATACAACTACTAATAATATCACTACTGCACTACAACTACTCCTTTTACTACTATTACTACTACTACTACTACTACTACTACTACTACTACTACTACTACTACTACTACTACTACTACTATTACTACTACTACTACTACTACTACTACTACTACTACTACTACTACTACTACTACTATTACTACTACTACTACTACTACTACTACTACTACTACTACTACTACTACTACTACTACTACTACTACCACTACCACTACTACTATTACTACTACTACTACTACTACTACTACTACTACTACTACTACTACTACTACTACTACTACTACTCCTACTACAACTACTACTACAATTACACCACTTTCAATAATATTACTAACAAATCTAATACTCTTACTGTTGTTAATACTGAAACATATTCAATATTTTGTGTCAGTCATATATTCTGCCACAAACTTTTCCGTACATCTGGTTCAATGCTGCATCTCCCAATGCCCAAACAACCACAGTAAGCGTACCATTTCACCAACAGAGGAGATGAAGTTTATGCCTGGCTGGAGGCAAACAATTTCCTCGGTTGCCATGGCAATCTGTAGGTCAAGGTGTTTACTGTTTCTGCCTCATTCATCTCCCCACATACCTGTGCTGGTAACCACCCACAATTCATAACAGGAAAGGAGAGGCAATTGACTCAAAGGGAAACTGCATGCTGAACAACAATGAGAGAGTTTTTCTTCCTTGTTATCCCGTTCTTTTCATCCTTCTGTCAAACTCTTGAGCGGAGTTGACATTTGAGTTGAGGAAGGAGAGGTGAGCTCTAATTCTAACGCTCAGTGCTATGGGCATGTAGATTCCCTGTCGGCACCTGCGACTTACTGGTAATTTGGGAGGTGGGAAAATAGGAGGGGCATGTGTGTGTTAGCCTCTTGATTGCTGTACCACAAGTGCATACATTTACTGCAGAGAGAGAGTGTGTGCCCGCGAAGGATGCACTCCGCAAACACAGACTTGACTCTGATAATTGTATCCAAATAGCTGTGTTTCTAGATGTAAACATTTAAGTTTGACGATAAAGACAAAGCCCTCTTCCCTGCCTGCTTCCTCACATTCAGTCTTTTATTTTCAGACATAAATGTTAAAGGGATAGTTCACCCTGACGATAAGTTGTTTTCAATAAAAGCAGAAACATGATAGAAAGATATTAGTAAAAGTTTGTGAAAATCCTTCAAAGGATAAGAAAGACTTTAAAAGCCTGTACCTTTCTCATCTTTTGACGGATTTTCATCAAACCTTCACTTATACGTTTCTTTCATCTGTCTCCTTTTATTGAAACCAACTTACTTTCAGGGTCAAGTATCCCTTTAAGACTCAGGTGTGTCCATGCTCTCCATAGCCCAGCGACCCAGCTAGTAAAGAGAAGAATAAAGCCTAACTTAGTTGTACATCATGTACACTACAGCTCAAAGAAATTGGCATAGGGAAAGGGAAGAAAGGGAAGGAGCCTTAGTTTAAAACCGCTGTATATTTTGTCCAGTTCAGCATGAAACACGATGCATGAGCCTAAAAAGCATCATGTTTCATGCTGAACTGGACAAACTCTACTGTGGTTTGAAACTGTGCCTCCTTCCCTTTCTTCCCTTTCCCTTTACCCATTGCCAATTCCTTTGAGCTGTAGTGTACAATGTACCAGCACTTAGTCTAAATACAGGATATATTAATTCAGATTTGTGGTAATTGATAGGAAAGGGTATGCCAGTAATAACATATGTTTACAATAAGAATGCTGAAAAGCAGCAATATGCGTACCTACAAACATACAATAAGAATGAAGGACAACAGTACAAATAACATACTTAAGTCAGCCTACAGTTTTTTTGGGTTTTTTTGCCTACCTACAAACATATAATAAGAATGAAGGACAACAGTACAAATGACATACTTAAATCAGCCTACAGTTTTTTGTCTTTTTGTTGTTAAATGCTAGTGTAATGTCTTGATGTATACTACATGGTACATATGGTAACAAGATGTTGTCTCAAGGCCGATTCGAACCAGATACCGATCTCTGCTCTCATCCATACACTATATCGTAGTAGTGCATGTTATAGATGGAATGATATGTGCCGAGTAGATGGGGGCACTCAACCGTAGCCAGATTCTACTACCTCATTAAGTGCAGTCGTGGTCATTAAGCCACCTTGTCTATGAGTCATGCTAGTGGACTGCCTCCAATTCCCTTTGTCAGAGACTCAGAGTGCTTTTAACTAAATAATGAGTCAAGTTCCCCACTAAATCAACCCCTCCATTACATCATAGCAACTGTACCTACGCCCGTCAATCTTACAAGTGCATTATGCACCACCACCTCCTTAAGGATGCTGTACTCTTAACCTTAAACCTTTAAACAGCTTAGTATCATTAAAGGAGACTAAAACCAAGATGAGACTTAAATTCCTATGTATCTGACTTTTTCCCACATGTCAATATGTCACTCTCATGTGTTTGCAATGCATTTAATTATCAGTGTTTTATTCAATGGTCAATTAATTGGAGGTCTCAATCTCAATCTACATGTACATTGCGCTGTATAAAGTATAAAGTATAACATGAGAACCAGGAGGGAAGGGAGTTTAAAAGAACTTCTTTTGGTAAATACTTGGTATTTTTTTTAAATTTTGAATTCATAACAATACCTTGAGTCTACTTTGTGATAGTACCTATACTTGAATAAAAAATGACGGTCCTAAAAAAAAAATGTCAGAAAAGAGCCTCGATCAACAACTATTTCGCAGGACCAAAATATGATGTATTTTGTTTTCCAATTCATAAGACAGGGCTCCCCTGTGGAAAGCAGATTTTGTTAAAGTGAGGAGAAAAAACTGTACACCAAAGACAGATATAAATCAAACAAGAAATGTGTCTGATGCATTTCACAATGAATTCATACCTCATTCCATGATGGAGCCCCAGCAACATGTGCCGGACTTCATGAAAAATTTAAGCTCCAATAAAATCGCCCCCCTATGCATAATAAAAAGCGCTAACGCGTCATCGCCAAAACCAGTGGAGTGTGAACGGGTCCTACGAGGCTATCAAAGGCAGGGAGTGATGAATGGGAGTATACAAGGGACTGCGCAATTAACAGCTACTAATTCATTAATGGCATCTTCCCCCATCGCCATCTCTGTGACTCACTCAACACCCCATTCACATACTAGGTCTAACCTAGCCTACACTGTAGGTATTAGGCTGTGAGGTACATGGACACAACCCAGTATATTAACAAGTAAGTCTGGTAACACAGAGACACAGACTATGCCCTAGGTCTAACCATCTCAGTGCAAAGCCTACATTTACGAACATTCAGATCTTATACACTATTGCGGCCATGGTGCTGAGAGGATTAATTTGTGTTGTTCATGTACATGTAGCATAACAGTTGTGTGGCCATGCTGGTATGGATGTACATGTTTGTGTGTACTTACAGCATACAATGATTGAAAGCTTTTGAAAACAGGGTGTCCCTTTTGCAGGTAAAAATATAAATTGTAAAATATATGGAAAATGGAAGAATATACTGTATTAGAACTTCCCTCACAATAATAGAACTGGAAGCGAAATTATAGCTAACAGTACATTTTGAGGTTTGGGGCTGGTTGTCCGAAACCTATAGCCTCGAGAGCGGAGACCGCTGTGCACCATGGCCCGCAGCGGTCTGCTTCAACAATGCACAATAACATCTTACAAATCATCCTAGGCCTATGTTAGCCCATGCAGGGTCAGTATCACTCATCAAGTGGTCCACTTTCATCACTGATGCAATGGATAAAAATGAAATGTGAAATAGGCCCTTATATTTGAACAGTTAGTACTCAGCATAGTATTGCACATTCCACTGGTATCATGAAATGAAATATGAACGTCTGTGCAGCAATATAATGTTTTGTCATCACAACAGTGCACACTTGTCAAACCCACTTCATGTCATATGATATCAATATAGTTAACAATCAATTAACCTGTGCATGCCATAAAAATGAAATATGAATGTCTGTGCAAGACTGAAATGTAGCGTCATTATTAAAGAGAGCACTTGCCCTCATAAAAATGAAACATGAACGTCTGCCAAAGCTTGCCAAGGCCTCAAGTGGGATGGGTTATTATTTAGCATAGTACTGTACATTGCTCTTGCATCTACATGTACACCAAGAGTGTCATATCCTGTGGTATCTCAGGTGAGTATGGAGTGCCACAATGCTCTGTCCTGAGCTCTTTGTATCCGCTTCACATCATGGTAAACAGCCCAACAATGAAATGAAGCATCATCATAAAAGTGAGCGCTTGCCAAGGACTTGCATGGATTTAAACTATAAATGTGAACTGGGCTATTCCTACTGCCAAGATAACTAGCAAGAGTTACATGGATTTAAGCTATAAATGTGAACAGGGCTATATCCTCCTGTAGGTGAGCTGTCTGGTCAACACAGAGGGATGCCGTAAAGTTGACACAAAGGCTTGCCTTGTATTCCCCTGGGAGGTGAATGGGCTTGGGTGAGAGATCCACTTGCACTTCACAGCTATCTAAAAGCAGTCCGTGCTAAAAGTGAGCAAATATAGCCCCTCCAAGATCACTGCATGGCTGCTTAAAGGTACAGGTGAAGGCTACCACAGACTTCGCACAACTGCAGTCATATGACCAGCCTATGACTGGAAGTGTGAATGGGTCCTGCGACTCAGCTACAGGCAGGGCTGCCCACCTTAAACCGAACATTTTCAGTATTCTAATAGCTGAAAATTAGCATTTTAATGGAAAATATCAGCATTTTCCAATAAAGACAATAGAACAACCCATGAACTAGAACTATATGACATCAGTATTTTGTGTGAATTAAACCTTCAGTATTCTTCTCAAGTTTCAGTTGGAAATACTGAAAGTCAGTACTACTTAGGAGCTCTGTACAGGTAGTCTCAGAAAAGGCAGAATCGTATGACCAATTCGGTCATGTCGTCTGTGCTGGCCTTAAAAGTTAAGTTGGTTTTTATCAACGCAGACACATCAATGAACATATCAGTTGAGGTTTGATGAA
Source organism: Arbacia lixula (assembly GCA_963669155.1). Lineage (NCBI taxonomy): Eukaryota > Metazoa > Echinodermata > Echinoidea > Arbacioida > Arbaciidae > Arbacia > Arbacia lixula. The sequence goes on from OZ022579.1 coordinate 10,919,888, forward strand.
AATCTCTCAAAATGTAAGAAAGTTATGATCTTTAAAAATTGTAATTTTGTGACGTAATTTGTGGGATGCTCTCCCACTTTGTAAGGAGGGTATTCTGCCTTCCGGTAAGTACATTGTAGGTAGAGCGGTAGACACAAAGAGATACTGTGTGTTACATATAATGTGTTATGAGCTGCAGGCGATAAAACATTTACATTTCAATCTGATGAACGCACAGAATGCTCAACATAACAACCAATACAAAGTTACTAATAAACATGACCTTTTTTAAAGAAATTTTAGACATAGACCCCACTTACACTAAGCTAAAAGGCCGGCCTCGGGCCGGCCCGAGGCCGGCCTAAAGCTTGGTGTAAATGCAAAGGAGGCCTCGGGCCAGCCTAAATGCGGTGTAAAAGGTGCGGCGAGGTGAAGAAAGGAGGCCTCAAATCGGGGCGGGCCTCCGGCCTCCTTTGCATTTACACCAAGCTTCGGGCCGGCCCGAGGCCGGCCTAAAAGCTTGGTGTAAATGCACACAATTGAGGGTCTCAGGCCTCCAATTTACGCCGGCCCGAGGCCGGCCTCGGGCCGGCCTTTTGGTGTAAATCGGGCCATACACTCAGTAGTAGTGAGGAGAGCATGCTCCATCCTGTAAATGAATGAAAACAAGTAAAAAAAATATCTTGGAACCAGAAAGCCCTTTTACTAAAAATATGACATCATTCTAACCCTTCAGTTTGTTACATGCCCACAAACCAACCTGCACAGTCTGATAGACCGACAGCCGACAGGGGAGTTATGCGGCTATGTTCAGCTCAGAAATCTCCCAGAATGCCACAGGACGAAAATGTAAGGCTGAAATATTGGATAATTGGAGCGCAGACATGATCATATCGGCATGTACAGTACAGTACCTTGGGGATTGAGTCAGTCATAATGATGTGAAGAGAACATAATTACACGACTGCTACGAGCGAGCGCCTCTAAGGAGCATTTGCACCACCTCAAGTGTTCTGGGATCACGCTGTGATTTTATTATAATAGCTAAGTTTTCAAACTGAGCAGCAAAAATTAGATGTGACACTCCAAATTTGGCATCGTGATAAATGCTTTTGAAGGATCACTCACAAAATGAACTTTCTACGAATGTGTATTTACAGTAAGAGTGTAAGAAGGAATAAAGGAAATCAAATGATGGTAGCCTCCAATGCATAGTTATGAAACATACTATTTGCAGGAATGTTGAATCAATACAAAATAGAAGAAAGGTTCTTGAAATTTGTCTGATTTTTCTCACGGTAGCACTTATCTAAACCTTGTAGGAGTAATCTTATTGCAGCAAACAAGGAACTTGTGGGGTGATTTTTTTTTTGCTACTGTACACGGCAGATACAGTGTAACATAGAGCTTGAGAGAAAATGATATTGCCATTGTCCTACACACCCCATAATATGTACTTAACCCTCTGAGTTTCAGACAAATGTAGCTCTGTAGGATTTGTGTGTAGAATTTGTGAATAAATTAACATTTGGTGTATAGAGCATTATAAAACACACAACATGCCCCAGAGTGTGCATACAGTTCATATAATAAATTCCTGAGACATAATATCACGATCATTCAGTTCATAATTTATGTGATATGGGTAATATTTGGGAAGGGAGCAAGGACTGCTGATCGGAGTTATCTTTTTACTTACTGACCATGATAACTTGCTGAATTCAGGGTTTGGGGAAATGATAAAGAATCAAACCTTTTCAGTACTAATCCAGAAAAAGCCAGTTTAATGCACCTACACGTACTTGTATGGTAACGAGAGTCCCACAAGCAGTCTACACGTACAGTACATGATCTGATATGCTTGCAAAATAACCTTCATTTACTGAAGGTCTAGCTTGATTAATAGCATGTTGCACAAACTGCAATTACCAAGCACTGCCAATATGGTGTTTATATACAACAGGTGCAAGTCAATGTATGTTAAGCTGAACTGAAGGAAATTTAGAGAAACACTGCTTCTGTTCCATAGCAACAAGCTACAAGTTGTTTGCCCTAACACTTGTAATGACTTAGCTTTGCTTGAGTTAGTGTTGGCCTACATGGTTTACACTGTAGCCGTCCTGTCATATATCTCTTTTAAAAGATACCAATCAAACTTTGATGATTCATGGAAACCTGTTTAAGAGACAACATGTCTGCTTTTAACCCCCCCCCCCCCCCCTCTCCCCCTCCTCACTCATTTCCCAATACATCTGTGCAAGGAGTAAAAAGCGGGCCCTCATAAGAAGGGCAAATATGAGTGATATTGATTGGGAAAAGGTTTGGTGTGTATGCATAATATACATGTGGAAGAAAAAGAGAGGAGGGAGAGGGGGAAGGATTTTGCTTTTGCTCTTGCCCCCCCCCCTCCTCCCCCTGTCTCCCTTTGTCCATCTGTCCATACCCACCCAGCAGTATGGCCACATGACCCGGCCATTTGCAATGCGCCAGGGCATGGACAGAAAGTGAAACCTCATTTATTGGCTGCAGCCAGACTGCAGTTACACTTCATAGGCCTGCCATAGATTAAATTTGACAATATTGTGAGAGCTATTCTGATCAATGCGATTACACCCGATGCTCAGATTCTGTCTGCACAAGCTAATATCGCGATATTTTCCTGGCTATGCACGTATGCTTGGAAGCCACGGAGATGTGGTTTCTCTGTAGGATGATGAGATTATCATAGACTGATCATGTTATGACTGAAGATGTCCTACAAAGAGCAAAGTCATCCCGAAAGTTACTTCTAACAGTCGCCACAAGACAGATCAATTTCCTAGGCCACATACTTTAAAAGAATGCTCTTGAGAAAGTCGGCCTCACCGGTGCTGTTCAGGGACGTACACGTAGGTCAAGAGGATGACAGAGACTGACTTTATTCTCTTGGCTGAGAGATGTCACTGGTACAAGGCCCCTCTATCGTGTTCTTGTAGTGTATTGTCCTAGCTGTGTTGTTTGTATGACAGCAGGAAGCTCAAGAAATGTACCAACTTGCAAACTCGCTCACAAGATTTTGCAGGACGATTTCCCAACAACACTCTGCAACTTTGGTCTGGTGAAGACAGCCCTCTCCTCATGAGATTCCAAGGACTCTAAAACCTCTCGATGCAACTTTGATCTGCAACTTTGGACTAGTGAAGACAGCCCTCCCCTCATGAGATTCCAAGGGCACCGAAACCTCCCGATGATAAACAAGGGGGCCATTATACCAGTACACCACAGTCACTACCAGGGATAATAAAAACCACCACTTTGCCAATTAACTTCGCTTTTACTTTCCATGATGTACAGGGTCATATATCAGGGGGGAATTAAAATATGTTCGTGGGTAAGGGGGCTACTTTCAAGTCTATACCCTGATCCATGTAGTGCATTATGGAATTAGGGGGGGAAATATTTTTCTTTCCTTACAGGGGCACTTTCTGTGTTTTGGGAGAGGCTCTCCTTATGCCTAGGGTCTGGCATTAATGACAGAGCCTTCTTCCCTGCACTAGGCTATATGCCTTGGGGGGGGGGGGGGGGGGGTCACCTTGAGCCCCCCCCTTCCATGTCACTTTTCCAATGATAAACAGTATAGTAGTGCAAATAGATTAGTTGGTCCCATGTCCGTCTCATGATCCATCAAATCAATCAATAGAAACTGACATTCAAACATGACATGAATTCAATTCCTCTTGTTTTCAGTTTCAAGCTTGTGGCAGACACTAAGTGCGCAAACAACAAGGTCTTTGTATTAAGCATGTTAGCCAATATTTGCAAATCATTGCACACTCCTTCAGCAGAGCGTGAATGATATCATACACATACTGCAATACAATGCACAGCTAAACTGTAGCTACCCATTTCCTGCACCCTTGAATGCATGATATCTTCAGTCTCGGATTACAAATAGATGTTAAAGAGAAATAAATTTTGTTTCCTCTCAAAGCCATGTGCACACTTGTATCAACACACAACCCATCCAAAACCCTGACAGATGTTCCACTATTCTAATACTACGGGCAGACCGAAATAACTAGGAGGCTCGTGTAACTGGCACAGAAAGGTACATTACGTACATGTATGCTATGCACGGCAAACAATTCGTCTGTAAGTTACGCCCACCCAGTATGTTTCAAGCTGATTCTCAATGACAGTCATTTTTCCCCGAGAAAAATATTGATTTTGATACACGCCTACCGGGGCCCACCCCACGGGGAAAACCCATACATGTATGAAAGGATTCATCTAGTTTGTTTCATTTCACACTCTGACAACACTAATTGCATGGTGTGGATGACCACAATGGTTATTCGACCAAACAGCATTATGTTGTTGTGCGCAATATATGTCTTCAAATGCTTTAGTGAATGGCTTTCTGGGGTAATATCATTCTGAAAAGGTATCTTAAGCTTACACCCAGCAGGAGTAAGGATGGCATGCCCCATCCTGTATTTATGCAAGAATGAATGAATGTGCTCAAAAAAGTTCTAAATGGTATTATACAAATATATATTTTCCTACTGTAATAACTGTTTTCCATCAGGGATATGAGCATATCAGTTGTTAAATTCTTACTGCTTAACTTTTTGGGGAAAACAAAAGTCATTATTTTTCTACATGATGTTTCTTTTTTCTCATTGATTTTATTTAAGTGGCATCATTCATCCATAAAACCATAAATATTCATAAACATGTTTATTTTTGTGAAATGGAAGTGTTTTTCAGTCTGATCAGTTACAGTAATATGCATTTGTGATTTTTTTTCCATTTTGTGTTGAAAACAGTTTGTTATACACGAATTTATCCTTAATTTCTATGACTCATCATTTTTGCATTTTTATGTGACCCAGTTTTGTTATTTGCCACAAACAATCTCTATTCACACCCTGAATTGAAGGGGTTATAAAGATGATAGGTCTGTACATTAATGATATACTGCATATGAATATCAAACTGAAATACCAGTTCTCGAGTTCGTTAGTTGTGTACGCTTTAAACATTAAGTAAATACACACGAATACAGACCCTCCACATTCATGAAGTATCTCACAATATACCAGCAAACATGCGAAAAAATGTACTACATGTACATGTACATGTATGTGTAGTTGTTATGGCCTTGAATGTATGTACTTTACCCAAACAATACGATACCACTTGGCGTAATGTACACATCAGTACATAGTGCATCAAGAACGGAAATTTACAAATTTGGCTATCACGTGAGGATGCTGAAAAGAAAAAAAAAGAACAATACATTCAGTTCACTGGAATAGGACATTAACAGTTTACTTCAAGTTCAGAGCAATAACATTGGACAAAACAGGAAGTGATCATGCCTGTTTTGAATAATCGATCAAATGGGAAACCCTGGAAGGTGACGGACTTTTACAGCGAAGGACACATTGATATACTTTGCACATCCTTTCACTCATTGTAACTGTTTTTTTAAAGATATATTTCACCAGACATTCACCTGTATCTGTTATGTTTTTTTTTATAATTCAAACATAAAAATAAATGAACTTTCTACCCAAACTAGAATGAACCCTTGAACTATTTATTTGCTTTGCCTGTAATTTGTCACCAGAAATACACATAAATCCAATTGTGATGAATTTTATTTGGCAGAGTTAGGGTAAATTATATGTGTCTTAGATGCATTTATAAGCCTGTAAATTGTTTTAACTGTGAATGTGTGTCTTTCTTTGATGAGGGGGTGTTTCAACAAGCTTTTCTTAAGATATGAATGACTTTACACACGACTGGTGCACATTTCTCGTGCTAAATCAGATTCTCAATGATTTTGATTTCCATCAGCTAAAGTTGAAATCTGAACTTTATGCAATACAATTCTATATTCCTATTGGCTGATTTCGGACACTCTCGGGTTATTTCGGATCCCTTCGGATCACATAAATACCTGGCGCGCTCGTTAGTTTCTTCGAGTTATTCTCCGGATGACGGACAGAGCACACTGCCCGAAACGTCGAGACTGATACTCCCTCTTTCAGATTTTGAAAGATATCTATAGTTAGTTGCAGAACTGACTATAACTTTTCTACACTTTTCTCTTTTTTTTCTTTTCTTTTCTCTTTATCACTACTTTGTGACTAGTTCACAACTTTCATCAACACCCACCCTCTTCTTCTACCTCCATTCCATCCCATTCATTTTCGGTTTAAAACACCGAAAACTAAAGCTAAAAATAGTCTTGTGCAAGTGTTATAAAATATAAAAATTCACCTCTCCTTTTCACTTTTCACTTTCCTTTCCTTTCTTCACCCCATAAGTGGGCCAATTATCCGAAAGAATACAACCACATGGTGTTACCGAAAGTTTTGCTATTTTCTAAATAGTATTTATTAGTACACTGTCACCATGGAAACATTCAAAGAACATTTAATACAATTCTTGTTGTTAACAAGTGTCTGAATGCAAGGTTTATGATTTGTCAAATTTGATTTGGATTGTTGGAAATGAGCTCCCCCTATGTTAACAGGAACAAATTGGGATATCTAATATAGTGCAAGAAATGGTCAAAAGTCGTGCATAAACTTGTTCGTAGCTTACAAACAGCTTGGTGAAACACCCCGCCCCCCATTGCATATAAAGGAGCATTTTGGTTAGCACAAAAAGGGTTAAGGTCATTGAGAGACTTAAGCACATTTGGCTGTCCATGTTTCAACAGGAACATGAATCATATACGACTTCCTTCCCCCGCTACAGGTCTTGAGCTAAAAACAGCGCCAGTCTCGGTATATCCCTTGCTCTATTCTATACAGTCTGCTTGACCGAGACACTGCTACAAGAGCCAGGGTATCTGCGTCTTAAGGGATTTCCCTACAAGCACCGACAACGTCCCTTCGTGACATTTTGCGTGTCAGAAATCGTCTGATAAGGGACATGTGTAGAAGCGTGCTAACTTAAGTCATGAAGGCACATTTCCCGCAGTCTGTACATCTTGCTGTAATCCAACTGTGAACTAGTATCACAAATAAGGGTTGCTCTCTCCTTTAAGTCCTGCAGATTTTTGCCCTCCATTCTATTTTATTCTGCCCTGTTGAGATGTGCAGAATGTTTTAGCAGTTGTAGCTAAATTGGCCAAAGATTTATAAAGCGTATCAAAAATTACTGCTGATATTGCACACTTGCGACAGTCTGCTATAAAAGAGCTCAGTTGTATAGGCCTTTAAAATTCGCTCTTGCATTTACATCCACGTATAAATGTTGAATCTAGGTAATCATGTAAAGAAATGCACATTTTTCTGCATGTTAACTAAGGCTTTAAAATCAGCAAAAGTGTGCTTAATTGAGTTTATATTCACCAAAATCTCACTCATCACATGAGAACATGTGCTCATTCCAGCTCAGAAAACAGGTTATAAACACACTCTACGAGGCACATGTCGTGTGTTACATGGCAGGTACAGTACCTGAATTATTCATAGAAACTGATATCACATTTGGCATATCTCCCAGACAGACACACGTAGTATATCAGATTAATTCAATTTGGCTGTACAAACTCTTCAGCACATGTGTTTCAGGCTCTTTCATAATATTCTTCACACTTGAGAAGGAAAAAAGATAATGACTGGGACATATGCCAATTCAAATGAACCACATTTTTTGGTTATCGCCAAACACGTTGGACGTGAAGATCTTAATAACTCAATGTTTTGGCTATGGGAATACAAACTATAGCAATTTCTTAACACAATGTCCTTATGTACTGACATACTTTGATTTCATTTTCTTGAAGGCATAGAGATGACTCTTGTTCATCTATTCTTCAACATCTTTTCACTAACCCCATTCAAATACACCACCTACATGTATCCTACAAAAAATGCAATGGTCGCGACAATTTTGCTGATCCGTTAACGATAGCTATGTATATGAACGGGAATCACTCAAATAATGCGGCATTTGCTTCCTCCTTTTTTCCGCTTAGTTTGCGGTTATTTTGCGGATTGAGACCTAGTAATAATACCAAAATATTGCAGTAAGCAAATCTTATATACTGCATCCACAAAATAGCTGTAAATATTGCGCTTTGTGCATTGCGTTCTGGCATGTGGTTCGCTAATCGCACTGCTCGCATGGCTTAGCAGAACATGTCACCAGCATGTGTTTGTTCTGGCAATATTGCTTTTTCAGTGTATATACATGGTATTTTTAAGGGCTCACGTTCAAACAGTTTAATCCACACAGCGCATGCGTATGCTTACAGAGTATGTCCAAGTACATCTAGCAGCACGAATAAATGACAATTGTGGTACATGTATATGAACAAGGCTACAGAGTACAATTAGAGGAAGTCATTCACTGCAACTCCTATACCTTTTCCTTCGTGAAACAGGAAAAAAAGCAAAGCAACAATGCTTTTGTTTGATAAGTAGTTCTGCATACTGTATGCAAAGAGAATGTTCTACCAGTAAGTAGAAAAGTGCAACTACCCTCTCTCCCACTGCATGGACTGGAAATGCATGTACTCACATCCAACATGCAATGAGAGGTCACTGAAAAGTGCTTTCATATCAAGTTCAATTGCTTGGTAAGTATGCCTATATAAGATTCATTCAGACATGTACACAGGGAAGCTAACTCAATACATACACTGTATTACTTGATTACCTTGCCTTTCAGAGATAACAATCATGAACTTTCATGTTCATGAACTCACAATGTTAAAGGGAACAAGTATGTAACAAAGTGTGATAACATGATACATGATAACATACGTAGATTATGAAACATAGATTAAGATAAATTATACACCTTGTGATGAAACATCTTCATGTCCATACGGTATGTGTATGGACAGCTCAGGGGCTCTTTCATTATTTAAAGGAGATGTCCTTTTTTATGTTGCGAGGGCTAATTTGCCTTGTCTATTTCAGTCAATGATGCTCACATACATGTAATGAGACCAGGATGAAAGTAACATCTTTGCCCTGTAAGATCACTAAAAGTTCACCTGTTTATATGCACCAAAAATCCTAAAATAAGGCCCAAATATCATTTTTTATGGCCTGTATGGTTTAAGACATTTGCCTGAAAAGAGGGTGAGGGATCATGTAAAAGGTAATGGGAAGTCAGGATAATTATCATGACAATAGCATTCTGCTGTCATTACTGGGTCCAGATTAAATGCAATGATCTTTTTTGTATGGTGTAGAGGGTCTTTCCCATCGTAGTCCAGAGACAAAATTAAGTTGGATGCTACAATTAGAGTCCTGATCGCTGAATACAAGAACATATCATGCACACAAGTGTGCACCATCTCCACTCCCTGGGGAGTATTCCTTGCCCGCTGCATGATATCAGCGCTGGGTCACGATCAAGCACATAATCATCCACCTCTTCACCAGGTACCCATTTTATACTCCTGGGTGGAAAGCACATAATGTGGGTAAAGTATCTTGCTGAAGGACACAAGTAACCTTGATGCCACGGATGGGATTGAACCTGGGACCTTGAGATTTTCAGTCACAGTTCACAACCACTACACCACGACACCTCCACTATAATTTTTAGACAACTCTGTCCTGGTATCCTGAATGCAAACAAGAATGGGAGCCCATGGTTACTGCAGAGTAGCACTTTAACACTGCTACGCCGTACCTTTCAAATATAAACAGAAAACGGTCTTACTAGTAGTACTGCGGTGAAACTTCAACAGATTTCGTCGTTGAGTAGAGATGACATTTCCAGCAACATCACATCTGAAATGTCTCTCCATCTGGACTCTGTATGACCTAAGCAGTGAAGCGTTGCTCGCTCAGGCAAAAATTAATTTCAAAAACTGCCACCGATGATTACGACGACGGTGTGATCAAGAGTGGTACAAGGGTGAGGGGGAAGGGAGCGGAAAGGGAGAAGAGCGAGAGCGTGTCTGGTGAATAATTACCGCTGTGTGTTGGTGGGTCGGTGAGAGAAGAGGCAGCAATGATTACATGTGTAGGTGGAGACAAGATGGGTAGCAAGGGATGGATGGACACAGAGGTAGGGGTAGAAGCTCAGCGTATAGCTGTATACACTGTAACTCGCAATTGGGGTTAAATGCTACCATGGTAAGTGTCAGATGGAGAGGGCAAACACAGAAATTGTCTGACCATTGTATAAAAAATATTAATGAAAGGGAAGGGGTGGGATAACAACTAGGATTTAACAAGATAAAAGAAACAAGACCAGGAGACCAGCACCCGTCTTATAAAGACTTACAACTACTCTGAATCAATTGCAAGTCTAATGGTCTAATCCCCTATCTTTAATGTACAATATAATGATACAATTATAATATATCAATTGCAAATCAAGTGGTAATCAATCACAATTCTTTATACGACAGGCCCAAGAGCCCCAGACTCTTGCAACGCCGACATAAACGCAAAACTCCAAGCGGACGGAGAGAGAAATTATTTGGTGCTCCAGTAATAGAGACCTCATGAAGTAGCGTAATGAATTCCACTTACACGATCCGCACAACATGCATGTACTCCCAATTGACTGGCTAAACATGCTTGCACTTTTCCCATGTCTCCATTTTAGCAGGTGCTCTCTCATCATCTTCCCTAAGACACCTTCTCCCATCCCCTGTCTTCCCTCGTCTTCCAGACGTTGAGTGAAACGAGGGGAGTAACCCGAAGTGACAGCCGATATTAGGGCTGATGATGGCCGGGGCTCCTGGCAAGCTCATTTACAGGCCGGGCTGGGGAGTGAAGGAGGGAGTAGCGAGATCGCAGATACCGTAACAGCACCGGCAGCGGCTGGCGGCAGCGAGTGAGCTCAAGTCATGATGATGGGCTAGCCTCACCTCTAGGCCGTTGGCCATTATTTAATTTTTTTTTAAATAAATGGGTCTGAAAGCAGTAGACTAATCATTCTCACTTTCTTCTCGGGCTTGCCCACTTGAGAAAAGAAGTGAATGAGAAAGTGACTAGTCTTAGAATATGAGAATCTATTTTTTAGCTCGGATTTAAGTAATGTCGAAGAGACTGAAAGCCAGGCTATGTATAGAGTCTTCATGATGAGTATGTCTTCATTCAGCACAGATTCTCTCCCCATCACACATCTCCCATCTGTCTGTCTTCATCCATGGAAATTTCACCATATCACAATACCATGACTGCTACCTATTGCAAGTCCAAGCCTACACTGTATGCACGCTTTAGCAATCGATTGTTTACATAAGTTAAGATATCTTCACATCAGCTATGATCAATATCAAGTTACCATCAAAATCATTCATAGGTTCTTGATGATAGGGATTTATGATCGATTTATCACTTGTACGGTTGCTCAATTGTAGCACTTTGTGATGCTGGCCCCAGGACACTTTTTTTATACATAAGTGGTAAAAGCCACTTATTATTCCAAATGATATATATTGAAACATGATGTAATCACACAAAATAAAGAGACTAGATGAAGTTGAGAATGAATAATAGCGCTAAGAGCAAAATAATGGCATGTTACACAATTCCATAAATGTGTGTTGCTTTCTAATTAATCAAGATACTAAATACACATGTATATTGCATGAACATTTCCTAGCTCATTGTCACTGGTACTGGGACTAGCACAGTTGAATGTGTGAAAACTGCCCCCTGGTGTGCTAATTTCCATGACCATTTGTGTTCATGCTGTTAGCATGGTGAGTACTCTGAGCTACCAAGTACTGGGCTTGTAAGGGGTCTACATAGCTCAAATTTCCTCACCTTAGGACAGTAATTTTGTCTCCGCCCATCTCCCTATTCATAGACATAGAACACATATTGTTTTTCCTACTCCAAATGTTACTACTTGTGTTGAATTACTTATAATTTTATCTCTTTGGCATTTTGAAATGCCAACTTATGATAAAAATAGTATTCTTTTCACGCACACGAACATGATATTCTTGTAAATGTACTGTATCTTCTTCATTGGCTAAATCTATGCAAACATATCTAATAACATAAATGAATGTTTGCACAAGGGGGGAAGAGATATGTAATACACACCGCTCATCATTCCTTCAAGTCTTCTGAAGATGTGTTTAAGAATAATGCAGAGAAGATATATTCAAAGGGGAATATATCTTCTTAGGGAGATTGACATTTCAACCGGGGGATTTTTATTATCACACCAGCTCTGAACACATCATAATATGCCTTATTATTTGAGAAGAGAAAGGAATTGTGCGCATGACATGGCATAAAGTGCTGCAGGTCAATCGTTCTTCAGAGAAGCATAAAATGCCATCTTGATGGGGAATAACCTGATAAAGGCAGCTTTCCCACCGGTGGAAACAAATGCAAATAGGTCCCTGCTGGGAGCTGCTGGACAACCCAATGAATGAATGAATGAATGAATGAATGAATGAATGAATGAGGGAGCAGATGACGGGAGGAATGGCTGGATGGATAGCCCAAGGCTGGACGAATCATCTTCACCCCGCTGCTCAGCGGGTGACCCTGTCTCTCTATCTCCGTCTGTCTGTCCGTCTGTCTGTCTGTCTGTCTGTTCACACTGATAGAGATCAGAATGGGGAGCTGCTTTATAGGGGAAGGGGAATGCATTGGTCAGATAGCTAGCCACTATTAAAGCACCTTTGGCTTAACTTGACCTCATGGGAAAGATATCGGGGGAAATACATTGGTCAGCAAGTCTGGAAGTACTATTGGGTCAACTTGACTTTTGAGGATGACACCCCCGTGATTATGGCTTCTTTGTCTGGCTTGGAGCTCTGTCTCTCCGCATCTTCAATAGGAATAGATAACACGCCTGTGTATTTGGCTTTTTTTTGGCTTTTTTTTAAAAGTCTTCTCATATTCTAGCCCACACAATGTTAACATCTTCCCCTGATGACATGCAAGTACAACACACTGTACATGTACATGTGCATTATTGTAAACTTAAAGAAAAAAAATGATTGCATGCATCATGCAAGAGAACGTATCAAATGCCTAAAACAATGACCCTCTGTCTTTTATATCTAAATTTAGGGCCAAATTATTTTTATAAGGAATGGGGGTGCTCTTTGACCTATATAATGAAAGGGTCATCCTCTTATGTAATGTTTTTGCTTGGGGTCCATGTAGCCCTTGTGTTATTGGTTTATTGTACAGTGTAATGGTGTCCAAACATGTATGGTATGGATACAAGTTGCAATGATATGATACTACCAAATAGCACAATCATATATTGCTTGCTGCATTAACTGTACTACAGCACAGCTATTATGCTATAATTCCACAAGTAAATGGTATTTCAGCTATACATACCAACAATCTCATACATGTGCAAATAAAGGTCTGAAATTCAAGGCTACATGTAGCCATGTCCTTGTTCAGAGCAAATATTGAATCAGCTCAACAACGACCACATCAAACACATACAAAGAAAGGTCTGAACTTCAAGGCTAACCACATACATGTTCAAAGCCAATATTGAATCAGTTCTATGCGCCCAGTCTCTGTGGGCACTGACATCGATTGTGTCGCTCGCTTGTGCGCGGGACGCAAACGAGACTCAACGGGGGGACGCCGCCTCCCGTAACGTCGCAGGTAATCCAATTTCAGCAGACGGCAAAGCAACGTGTGTAATCTCCCCTCCCAATCAATAACGCGATGGACGCTACCGGATTAGCGTTACCATGATGGTGCATATTCGGGGATCTGTGCAGACGGGTATGATGGGTTTGTCGTTTAACAAGGGATTTAAGAGATTAGCAGGTGCAGATAGAAAGCCATTAACCTTCTCAGTCCCATGGGCAGATACATGCTTAGCAAACCGATGGCTTTCTTATAATTTTGAAGCTCAGAGGGCCGATATACACCTGTATAGTAGTGTACAAGGATCATGAGCAGGGATTTCAAGGAAATGTCTAAATGTCTTCAAGCTACATGTACAAGAACATTGAAGATGATGAATGTTGTCTAAAGCAGGGGAAAAAATGTTCCTTATTAACCATCGCAGTCCCATGGGCAGATACATGCATAGCAAACTGATGGGGTTTACATGTATAGCTTCATAGCTGAGAAGATGAGCAGGGATTTGATATCTAACATGTACAAGAATATTGAAGATAATGAATGCTGTCTAAAGCAAGGAAAAATGGTTTTCCTTATTAAACTCTCTTCTGGATAAAGGTGCATTTTGCACCCTTCACATACATGTACACCACAGCTCAAAGGAATTGGCACAGGTAAAGGGAAAGGGAAGAAGGGGAAGGAGCCGCAGTTTTGAACCGTGCGGTATATTTTGTCCAGTTCAGGATGAAACATGATGCTTTTTAGGCTAAAGCATCGTGTTTCATGTTGAACTGGACAAATTATACCACGGTTTAAAACTGTGGCTCCTTCCCTTTCTTCTCTTTCCCTTTACCCATGCCAATTCCTTTGAGCTGTAGTGTACATACACACAAATCCTACGTGTATCCAACTTCTGTCTGATAAAGAAGGAGTTAAACCACTCGGGTTTGGAGGCATGACTTTCCGGCATCTGTCTGTCCCCCCTTCCTATTCCTATCAAGTAATAAGTGCAGCAGCGAACCACTGCATTTATCAATTTCACTGTTTCTGGCTCAGGGACGGAGAGCTCTTCGCCAAGGATGAGATCATAGGCTGTCCTCAAGCAGCTTCTATGAGCAGTACATGGTGAAAATAATTAATCTACATGACGAAGAATATCATTACTATCCATTGCCCATTTTCAAATCTGAACTATGTGCATGAGCTTCCATCTTATTCCCCCTGTAAAATAAATAATAATTTACACAAAATTGAATAGCTTTTTCTAGAAAAAAAAATGCAGCCGCGCTCTCAACCTGTTCCTTTATCACCATGCAAATTTGTGTGTTGATACAACCTTCTGTGGCCAAGATGTGTGTGTGTGTGGGGGGGGGCATTGCCCCCCCCCCCAAGTCAAAACCTAATCTTAGTCAGAATAGGGTTAAGCCTCTCAGTCCTATATATACATGTATGTACGTGATATACCTTTACTGTGTTATAATTGATATGGAACCATCAGTGCTTGGTGTTCAGAAAGTGAAAAGAGCTAAAAAGCTAGCTGTCTCAAGTGATATAAAGCTATCAAGTTTTGTCGGGGTCCAAGTCTCAGCGGCGATCTCGGGAACTAATACAGTGACAGGTTGTTATCGAGAACAGACGAGCAGGAAAAAAACTAAGGAATAGAGTTTATCCGGTCTTCCTTCATCACATCTTGTTGGGCTTAGAGACCGGAGGAACAGGGGACGCAGGGGGGGGGGGGGGGGGCAATAGGGGGAAGAGGCAAGAGGCATGAAGCCAGGATAGTTACTCATCTTCCTGTTTGGCTCTTAAATCAGATTTAAGCCAATTTTCCAGCTCGCACTGACCTAATGACTGCTTGCTTTGAGACACACATGTCGAAATCAAGGAAAGCTCAAATGGAAAGGGGTAATAATTTGTAAGAGAGTCAGGGTACATACTGTACACTGTAGTTTAAACATCATGATTCACAACTCAATTCATGATGTTTAAACAGGATTTTATACATGTACATTTCTGTCTGGTGTACATACGTTCTCAAGTTAGAATCTTATTTTCTCAAATCTGTTTAGTGAGTAATATACAAAATCATCCATTGCACAACTGTATGTAGGCAAATGCAATTTGCTATAAGAAAATATCTTTGAAATGCCAAATGGGAGAAAAATGACAAATTTATTTCTAAATGCTCAAATTTTGAGTCGAACTCTGTTTCTACTGCAAGAAAGCAACATTCATACTTACAACACAAATTACGAACTGTGCATGAAAGGAAACAACACGGTGAATACAATATACACTGTTCTTATGTACTATAGTGTCAAAAGCATCAACATGTATGAAAACATGAAGTTGTCATTCAAACCCATAACAAAAGTACATGACAGTTCATGGCAATGATGATCATATCGACTGGCAACTAACATATCGAGTGGTATGGAAGGCACACTGTAGATTTGTGAGACGGGCAATTCAAGGGCTAATTAATGAAATCCATGGTAGGCAATATCTCTCACAAAGGGAATACAGATGCAGAGCTTTAATGAGAGTCCAAATGAACAATATGCCTAATGGCGTGCATCTAATTAAGGCATCAATAGTTAATGGAAGGAGATTAAGGGGGGTGCATGGAGGATAGTGACCAAAGGATAGCACGAATGAAAAACAATTCTGTCCTGGGGCACTAGGAGAGGACAAACCTGCAATATACAGATGTATCGTACTACTGTAGGCTCTCTGTATTGCATAGTGTGTATGGAACAGATGTTGATTGTTTGATAAGCATACCAGTACATATGTGTACAGTATGTATTTTCACACATATGCTTGATCTTGTTAATAAATTGGCAGTATACAATGTAGAAGAATAAACTCTGTTGAAATGATTATTTGATTAACTGCACAAACAGTTGCCGTCCTACATTTAGTCATTTTACGGTGTACAAATACAAAAATTATAATCATCTAAATTTGTACACCAATTGGCTTAAAAATGTGTGCTAACATATGGATACATACAGTACATGTATGAACTATGTGCAAACTGCACACTGTCTTACATGTATCTCATTAAGTCAATTTTTTTTAACATCAAGAAAATCGCATTTCAAGTCTGTATGGTAGACTGAAAGATCAATGATCTCGAGATATCTACAATAACAGTTCTGCTAAGTAATTCAAAATCTAGATTAAATTATGCTGCACTAAATCAACCAAGGCTCCAGAATGATTAATTAAATCTACAATCTAAAAATTGAGTTAGTGATATCGTCTGGTTTAAAAACCCAACAATGTATGAACACTGGTACAGCACACATACTCTCCCTGAACATTGCAGGAGAGCTTAAGTGGTTTCTGTACTTATCGATAAATGGTTCATCATCATCATCATCAACCTTAAAAAACATGCGTGACTGGTCAATAAGTGCAGAGTGGTCTAACCTTGCCGCATCTCACTACCCTGGGCAAAGCTGTCAACATACATTTGGTGGAGTAAATGTATGGGTTTATTTATGTACACTATAAATATATACACTGATTAAACAACTTGTAATTCTATTCATTACCACATGTGTTAACTGTAAACTTATGTCAATGTTCCTTAAAGGACTAATATACCGTGGTTTGAAACTGAGGCTCCTTCCCTTTCTTCCCTTTCCCTTTCCCTATGCCAATTCCTTTGAGCTGCAGTGTAGGTGATTTATGCTAGTGTCCAAATAATACTATACACACATGTATGATATATAATAGTTTATGCTAGTGTCTCATGTCTCATGTATGACATATAATAGTTATTAATAGTTATATAGTTATAATAATTATATTACATATAATAGTTCCCACATGTGACGAATGAGACTTCCTTCTTTTTGGAAAATTATAAAAAAGTACAATCAGCAAGATGTGTACTCTATTAGCTACCCTCTTCCATATCTCTGGCCCCCAATCTTGTGCATTTTGCAAACGATAAACACTTTGAAGGAGAATATTCTCTGCTAGTGTATACAGAGACACGGATTGGTCTCACAGGCACTGGGGGTGTAGAGGCTCATTATGAATTCAAGATGGAGAAGACGAGAGGGAAGGAGTGAGGGAGGAGATGGATGGCGGTGACGTTTACAGTTTGTGGCAAAATGGATGACAGGATGGTGGGGAGGAGCAGGTGGAGAGAGCAAGAGAAAGAGAGAGAGAGAGAGAGAGAGAGGGGGAGTGAGAGGGGAAAGAGAGAGAGAGAGAGAGAGAGAGAGAGGGAGGGAGAGAGAGAGAGAGAAAGAAAGACAGAGAAACAAACAGAGAGACAGGGATACAGAGATAGAAAGACAGACAGAGATAGAGAGGCAGAGAGAGAGAGAGAGAGAGAGAGAGAGAGAGAACATGAGCAAGAAGCAGAAATGAAAAGAGAAGAGAGGTAGAGAAAGGAAGAGAGAAAAAAAGGGGAAAATTAAGAGAAAGGGAAAGACAGAGTGAACAAAATAAAAATAGAAATAGGGAGAGATAGAGAGAGAGAGAGGGGGGGGGGAGAGAGAGTAAGAGAGAAACAGAGGAGGGAGGAAATGAGAAAGATAAAATCAGAAAGAACAAAAAAGGTAGGTGAATGTCGCTGCTGGTCATTTTCCGACATTCCCAGGTCCTCAGCCTCCTGTACAGTATCTCAAGAGGACCCTAGGAGGAAAAATCCTCAGAATGTTAATGGCTGCCTGGCTTATCACTGCCATAATATTAGGAGCAAAGTGTCTTCAATTCAATATAATGATGGCTCAAAGGTTTAGGGTTAGAGGAAATAAAGAGCAATGATATACAGAGAGAAGATGGATATAAAGAAAAGAGATGGTTGGGATATTGGATAGAGAGAATGAGTGGGAAAGAAATAAAGGGGAGAACAATAAAGAGAAGGAGATATCAAACTGATGCATTTGCTTCTCCCCTGATCCTCCTAGCTATCTTATCATGGAGACACAAACTTGCTTATAAAATGCTCTCATTTCAGATGAATGCTCGAAGGAATAGCTAGCTTTGTGTTATAAATGCTCAAACCACTTCAAACAAAATGAGCACTGTAAGGTATATAGGACTGGGGATGAGAGACACACACAACAAATCCTTTTTTCTTTTTTTTAATTTACACATTTATCCAGTACATGTACAATAGATATAATCGATTAGTAACAAAATGCCACCATACAGTAGAGCACTACTGGTTTACAGTACAATGGAACATCCGATTGTAGATACACTGTGTATATTTATGGCACATAGAAGAGAAGTATTGGTTATAAATTTTAATTTCGACTCCATATGACATTAATTTTGACAAGAGAATATAGCATGAAATTCAAGTCCCTCTTCAGATGATGTTTTAGGCAAAAATATTACATTAGATGCAGTGTTTGTTTATCTGATAATAAAATATCATCAATAGAATTATTGTGTGATACACAATGAAATACAAGTATACAACATCTGTATTTCTCTCTTTCCTCCTATTTTCTTCCTGGCATTTATTTGATAATTTGATTAAAACTTTTAAAATATCAGTCTGGTGATTGTATCTCTAAAAGGATGATAAGCCTCGAGAGTACAAGGGAATATAAATATTTTTTCAAGAACAACTGTCTCTGCATTGTGTGCTGGCCGCAGATGTAATCAGGCAACCATTTTATTGCTGTGAGGTGAAAGAGAAAATAAAGATCGATCTTAATAAAACCCAATCGCGAGGTAATCATGCGCTATTCATCGCTAAACAAGTAACTTCACAGGCTTCAGATAGCACTGTGATTGATTCACTGAGCATTATCATGACAGCTTTTAAAGATAAAAAGTTGGAAAACCCAAGTTTCACAAAAGAGAGGGATGCTGATCAGTACAGGAAATATTCAAAATGGAGTTTGTGGTTGGTTCTGGAAATGTCTCCTTCCATTAGAGATCGAGAGTCGGCTCAATTCTAGCAGGATTCTGGTCATTTGACCGATCACTTTTGGTGAGTCTAGGCAGATAAGAGAGGAAATGAGATGGGATGAGAAGGAGTCTGAAATGCAAACATATTCAGAATTCTGTAATTAAAGCATGAAAGAGATGATTCATCAAAAGAAGAAAGCTGTTATCAAATATAGAGCAGAAAGATGAATGCAAGAACAACATCAAAGTTTTAAGTTTCCAAGTAGGAGGAGGTTTTGATGCTTTAAAGACCAAATTGGCAAACCTTGTTCTGAGAATGAAATGCCATGGTAGGGCAGGGTTTTATGTTGTGTAAACATAATTTCATCTGGAACAATATTTACATTTTCACCTAGAAATACCTCCTTAACATCGTGTATATATCTTTGTCAAACAGGGCATCCTACATGCCCATGTACGTGTGTGATGGTGTGGTTTAATTCTAATCAAACATACTCCAGCTCAGCAAGCGATCATAGCGCCAGTATAATCCATCAGTGTTCCAACGTGCTGTCCATCCTCATTAATCATTCATGCGGGTAATTACACGTAAGCAACAGAATAGAGTGACTGTTGACGACGTCACCCTTAATTTCTTTTTGTAGAGCATTTACAGTCTACAAATAATTACCATCTACACTGTGCAGTACATGTAGCTACACAGTGTGTACATTTACATGACACAGCAGGGACAGAAGATAATTTTCTAGTTGACAAGGCGCGTTCACATTTTAATGAGGCCATGCAATAATCTGTGAGATAATCAATGGAAGGGATCAATGCTTCGGCAGTCTCTGTCACAGCTCTTTCACACACAAGGCTACTCTACTAATTGCATACATGTAAGTGTACTGTACACCTGTACACGGTAACTGAATAATACCAGCATACAGTGTATGTGTACATGTACACTTGCATATGTTTCCAAAATTGAAGACATGTACTGTATATGAGTACTGTACATGTAAGCACAGTAGAGGAGAGAAAAACTGTAGAATCGTAGCCTAAACCAGAGACTAACAGTTCGACAGAAATTAATCATAGCCATAACTGGAGACTAATAAGCCAAGCAGCTGACCCACTGGGGAAATCCTCTGTGACATCACGTAACAAGAATTTACTGACAGTCCCCTACTTTCTTTTTATGGGGCTAATCAAGCAGTCGGTAGAATTCACCAGTGCATTGAGAAATGCCTTTGATCTTCTCAAATATACTAGGCATGTTCTTGTTCTCCTTGGTCATCACTGCTTCTCATTTCCTCTCATCATACATATAACTCCAATTGAAGCAATTCAGACTGTATGAAACAGCATATTTATGTGGCATTTATCTTTTTTGTTGCGTGCCTTACCCTTACCCAAGCTTATGTAACCTGACCACACATCAGGAGGGAAATGTAAAAATGCATTTTGAGGGGAGCTTCTTTTCAAACCTCGCGATCATGCCATGCAGTAAACGCCCTGAACTTTCTATCATACATGTACATGAGAAGGATGAATGATAAAAGGATGCTATTTTGTATGCCACATGTACCTTTAAAAATATAGTACACACAAATCCCATAGAGCAGCAGTTTATCTGGGCCTCATAGGGTTAATATATTGCATAAAGCATGTCCATGCACTTTACCAATAAGAAACTACACTACTGTTAGCTAC
Source organism: Arbacia lixula (assembly GCA_963669155.1). Classification (NCBI taxonomy): domain Eukaryota; kingdom Metazoa; phylum Echinodermata; class Echinoidea; order Arbacioida; family Arbaciidae; genus Arbacia; species Arbacia lixula. Next base: position 10,941,004 of record OZ022579.1, read on the forward strand.
AGTATAGTGTATATTAAATGTAAATGCAATTGTACAGCTCAAAGTGCTAGTGATGGGAACCCTTTCCCTGTGGCAGCCAGAGGCATGTTGAGTTATTGACTCTAGTCTGCCCCTCACAATAACACTGGCCTTGGCACTCCACCTCCCTTGACTCACTGACGTTGACTCACTTACTGTACAATACATGGACATAAGTGGACTAGCAGTTACACATGTCATATGTAATATATGGGTGGAAGTTATGGTACATGTGTACATGTGTAGGCCCTATTCAGCATAGACTAGAGTCAGCAGTTTAGAGGTCCATGTTAGCCTAGCTACCAGGCTTTGTACATTTTTTTAACCAAACTGAAAAATAGAGTCTCCTTCTCTCAGACTAGTCACTTAAAGGGGAAGTTCACCCTGAAATTATTTTGGTTTCAATAAAAAGAGACAAATGAAAGATACAAATGAATGAAGGTTTGACGAAAATCGGTGAAAGGAAAAGAAAGTTATTTGATTTCTCCCATATGTTGTGCACAAAATAAGGCGATAAATTGAATTTTTTCTGTTTTTGACAACGGAATGATTTTTTTTTTCGTACAGGTATGTGTATAAAAACGCATTTCTAATAATATGAAATGCACAAGTACATTAAAAGGATGCATATCTTTGTGAGAAAATGCACTTTTTCAAAAATAATTGTACACAACATATGGGAGAGCAGCTCGCATGTGACGTCACAAAATCAACACTTAAAAATCAAATAACTTTCTTTTCCTTTCACCGATTTTCGTCAAACCTTCATTCATTTGTATCTTTCATTTGTCTCTTTTTATTGAAAACAAAATAATTTCAGGGTGAACTTCCCCTTTAACCATTCTTTCCTTTCCTCAGTTCATCTGTTGTAGACAAAAATTGAGAATGATATATTAGTCTACTGCAGCGAGACTCCTTTATTGAATAGTTTGGTTTCTAAAGATATTTTTTTAACAGCCTGGGAGCCAGGCTAGCTTCATACATGATTATGGTAAATACATGTCATGCATACTGTTTATAGCAGTCAAACTTTGTTTAGAATTGATGTGTTTGAGCCAGAACCACTCATCTGACCAAATGTACAGCGTAAATGTTTGAAAATGCAACTTCTCTGTATGTATGTTACGTTTTCAAGCATGTTAACTTCCACGCCAGAACACTCGATGTAAAAGGTAGGGCCCCCGGCCTGTTCATAGAAATGTTTACCCACTACTCAGCTTGTTACAGGTACATTTATAGCACAAGTGTAGCATTTAAAAAAAAAAAACTCCTCTACTGCTCTATCTTTAGCTCCTTTCTCTACATGCTCATAATGAAGTTATAAATCATATTATGAGCTACATTTTCCATCTTGGTCCCAGCACCCACAGTGTACATGTATGCAACTCCTCAATCCTCCTGCTGATACACACTGTCACATTTGTAAACATTGAGATATAGATGTGTGTACATGTATATACTCTGTGCTTACACAACAGTGAGTCTGCCGCCTACTGTGTATCAAAACGAGGAATTTGCTATCTAGTTTTGCAGCTAGGAGGCGTGTGTCAATATTATTACATCAACCTGAGTGCACACACGTACATGTAGTTGGACATTGCATGCACAGTTACAGGATGGAATGGAGTGGAAAGGAATGCTTCAGGACAGATATTGTGGAATGTCTGTTCGGCCGAACATAAACATGTAAGAAACATGGTCATTTAAACTTGAGTACATGCTCAAAAACGGGTGAAGCAAAAATCAATTCTCTTCATTGCACAAATTTGATGATTTAAAATGAAATGTTTGAAAAATATATCTATCAAATATTTCAACAAACAGGATCAATATTTGTACCTGTACATTAATAATCAAAGTAAACATGAAACAAATTCAATGAGCCAAGTCATAATATACAATTCAAGAAGGGGAAAAACATGACAAAATACTGTACAATTTGTTTTCTTTTGAGGCAGTACAAATGTTCTTGACAATTCAAAGAATTTCACAGAGAAAGGAAAACAAACAAAATGTGGTTAAGGCACAGATCTATATTCCATTGCTGGGAGCTACAGTATTTGACAATTGAACAGAGATATGAAAACATTCCCACACGAAGGGCAGAAAAGGGCGGTAACATTTTGCGGCAGATGTTTGATATTGGCCCGATACCAAAGCACACAGCATTTCTACAGTATGTGTACACAAAAGCCTCTCTTTGTGCACGAAAAACATTATTGAGTAGGCTGGCGGGACATTCAGCAAAACATCACAAGCTGTGATGTATTTGTGTTTGTGCAGTGCTTTAAGGACATGTGCAGTATAAATATAGCTGTCATCCACTTCTCATTTAGGAGTCAACCTGGGTGAAAGGCCCCTTAAAATGTCATACTTTTATAAACATGGAATATGAAGTATTAAAAGTTAATCCCAAATCAATTTGATTTTAGTCTTATGATTTCATGATTTATAGTTCATTTTTTCCTGTCTCTATCTTAGTATTTTCTGTATCATGTACAGTACATTTGCCCTATTCAAGTTACTCTTTATGAGCAACTATAAGGCTTTTGTGTGTATTTTAGGCACACCAACACCATAGAAGCAGATGTTTTGTTAATAACTACACTGTATGACGGTTTTAACTTTAATTTAATCCTAAATTCAAACAGAACATACTCGCCCATAACCTGATAGCATTTAGTGAAAGATATTATGAAGAACACATCGGTGTTCATCAATTTATGCTGCATCAAAATAAAATCAATGATAAAGCATTTAACAGCAAAACAAGAAGTGCTGTTGATGAGTTTAAAATCTGAGAGCCATCAATTTGATAACAACCCAATTACATGTAGTTGACTGTTATGCTTGAACAAAATATCTTTTAAATCCCCCTTTTTGCTGTAACAAATTCTACAAATCCATTGCATGTTTATTACAATCTCCCAATAAACACATTAAGTATCGATGAAAACATTTATGCATGTACAGTGTACCTTGCCTTTCTTTACATACAGGATTACTACTTGATAACATGTACTAAGTTTGAATTAGAAAAATCAGCTTAATTGTAATTGTTAATCGGCTACATTGTAATCCAAAGATATGGCTACATGTAGGTACTATAGAGTTTGTTCAAGCTCCCCTTCTACCATTTATAACCCAATCAAGGTGTAGAAGTATAGTCTTGTTTCAAGTTCAAGCCCCAACTATAAACAACTCATTCACAATCAAAGCATCTTTTTAAATACATGGTAACACTAGTTCTTAAGTTTCATCAGATTTCTATCACAAGAAATTCATTGTGCCAGTTTGGAGTGCCAAAGCTGGATTTAAAGCTTGCCAGCACATTGCCAATTTAATGATTCAGTGAATATCCCACCTTTATTTCATGAATCTTTCTTGATCTTTAATACTTTATCTCAAAAAAGAATCACCTCAAACCACAAAATTGTGGTATTTGGTCCCCGAAATAGGGGGGGGGGGGGGGGGAGGGGGAGGAAATAAGAAAGTAACTCCTTGGACCACGGAAGGGCAAGGACCTTTGAGTAACCTCCAGACTAAGACAGATTCCAGTCAAGAGAGAATTCCAGGTCCTATTATGCCGCAGCGATGATGCTGATGCCCCATGACAGATAGGATTTAGACTCAGAAATACTGGTATGCCGTCTTCTTAGAGGAGAATTCTTCCCTGTAAGAATGTGCACAGTCACACACTGTCCGGCGCATGTATCTGCAGGCGAACATTGCACATTAACTTGTTCAGTGTAAGCGTAGTCTTAGAACTTAGTCTTAGAAGAACATAGTCTTAGAACTACTGTACGTGTATATCTTAGAACTAAATCTTAGAACTTATATGTAGTCTCAGATCTTAGTCTTGGATGTACAGAACAAACATACATGTACATTACCTGGTAAAATTCTTCCCTGCATAAATATACAAAGTCATTGTAAACGTGTGTACTTGTATACATCTGCACGCATTAACTTGTTTATTTTAAGCTTACATGTACAACTTAGTTTTAGAACTTGGTCTATAAAAAAAAAAATCAAAGATAATCAAAGGATAAAACTCGGATACAAGCATACTCTGCATGCATGAACCAAATTCCAACTTGATGAAGCTATGTTGCTCCAAACTCATTTATGATTTGCAGTCTGAATATTAAGGTAAAATGGAAACTACACCATACCCTGACATGTACATTTTATTCACGATTTTCTTTGTTGCTAATCAGGCCATCATTGCCATTTTCTCATTACAAGAGTGACTGTGTAGTTTCCCAGAGTTCAGTTTCATGTGGCCTGTGCAATAAGCAATCACTGCTTTAACAATATGGTGCACGCACACGCTATATCAATTTCATTTTTTATGTACATTGTCTGGGACGTATTAGTGTAACAACATGTATGTATGAATCATATCTTTGTATGATCCCAAATTCCCAATATATCACAAAATCACCTTTACATTTAAATATATACACTCAAGTAAGTCTAGTTAATAATCACACGACAAACTTGCAGATTGAAACCCTGGTGTCAATTATTTTAACTAGAGATAAACCACAATCCCCTTATCCTATCAGCAGTGATCCGGCTTGTGAGAGATTTGGTTAACTTCCTCTATGAGATCAACAAGGATCATCTCCACCCCATTTCATTCAAATTTGTTCCAGTACCCCCATTTTGCAATCTTGCTGAACATCATTTCCTTGTTAGATGATAAGAATAAGACAGGTACCTACCCCTACCCTCAGTCAACATTTCTTATCAACCTAACTTCCCCCTTTCTCTATTAGTTAAAGCCACATGTCCATAAACAAACAGAACATAAATGTAAGGGTACTTTCTATTTCTATGTCTTTCATTTTATGCTTACCGGTACATACATGTACAGGTAGGTTCCCTTTTCTTCCTCTCCCTCTCTCTCTCTCTCTCTCTCACGATACAGTACATGTTCAGTACATGAACATCTCCCTCTTAATCTCCCTTCCTGCACTTTGTGAGGTTTTTTTCACTCTCTCCTCTAACCATCTGTCTTTTCTCTTCCTCGACACTTCTTCCTTTCCATTCCTGTCTCCTTCTTTCCTACCTTAAAGACATCAACCAAGCACTAAAGACAAAAGGAGGCTGCAATGTCCAGGAACTTTTGTGGATACTTGACCGATGGGGGTGGCAGGGAGGAGTCCATTGCCCTCCATCTCTCTCTCTCTCTCTCTCTCTCTCTCTCTCTCTCTCTCTCTTCCTCTCTCTCTCTCTCTCTCTCTCTCTCTTTCTATCTCTCTTTCTCTCTCTCTCTCCCTATCTCTCTCTCTCTCTCTCTCTCTCTCTCTCTCTCTCTCTCTCTCTTTCTCTCTCTCCCTATCTCTCTCTCTCTCTTTCTCTCTTTCTATTTCTCCCTCCCTCTCTCTCTCTCTCTCTCTCTCTCTCTCTCTCTCTCTCTTTCTCTCTCTCCCTATCTCTCTCTCTCTCTCTTTCTCTCCCTCCCTATATCTCTCTCTCTTTCTCTCCCTCTCTTTCTCTCTCTCTCTCCATCTCTCTCTCCATCTCTCGCACTCTAAATCCCTCCCCATCACCCCACCTCATCACCCCGTCTCCCCCAAGCCCAGCAGTACTCACAGGCAGATGAATGCCGCGATGACCAGGAACCTCTGCGGACACTTGACCGATGGGCGTGGCAGGGAAGGGTCAACGGCACGACGTCTCCTGCAGCAGAGACAGCAGCTGAAGAGCAACGAGGCCAGCAGGGTAACCAGCAGCCACAGGATGGGCACCGCCGCCCAGAAGATTAGCGACTGGTTGAAGATGGGGAAGAAAGCATAAAAATCAATTATCATGATTCTGGAAAGTGTGCTTTCCTCATTGAAAACAACATCAATGCATTACTATGTCATGATATCAGGGGGGTGTTTCACCAAGCTGTTTGAAAGCTAAGAGTGACTTTCCGCACAAATGGTGACCCTTTCTTGTGCTAAATGAGATATGTTCCTGTTTAACATAGTGGAACTCATTTCCAAAAATCCTGATCAAATTTGACAAAATAAACACTGCATTCAGACACTTGTTAACAACAAGAACTTTAATTAATTTATAGAGATCAGATCTGAACTTCAGCTGATGGGAAGCAAAATCATTAAGAATCTGATTTAGCAGAGAAAAGGGTAACCAGCTTGGTGAAACAGCCCCAGGTTTGAAAAGTACATGTAGCCCCGGCAAATAATGTTTAAAATATATCCCAATCATGTGAATACAGTTGTACAATGAAACTTGTGCTTCATGTGTATCCTACAAACGTTCAACCCATACTGACATTTAAAGTACACTACATATACATCTCAAAGGAATTGGCATCTAGGGAAAGGGAAAGGGAAGCCGCAGTTTTAAATCGCGGTATATTTTGTCCAGTTCAGCATGAAACACGATGCTTTAGCCAAAAGCATCATGTTTCAAGCTGAACTGGACAAAATATACATACATTGCGGTTTAAAACTGCGGCTCCTTCCCTTTCTTCCCTTTCCCTTTCCCTATGCTAATTCCTTTGAGCTGTAGTGTACCAAAGACTGCAATAGAGCAATATAGGGTAAGGGAAAGCATTCAGAAGGAAGGTGGTGATGAGTAGATCTGGGATAATCAAAAGAGACAAAGCCCGAGGGCAGAGGGACAGTGGAGGAGTGAAATGAGGCAATGGGGACTGCTAGTGTCATAAGGGAGTTGCCCTGGGGCGACAGAGACAGGTAATCCGGGAGGTTAGCAATAGTATGGGTAGAATCTAATGAGAAAGATATGGCACCAAGTACATCTACAGTGTATGTATCAACCATATGGCTGCCACTTGTCAGTGTGTTATACAACAAAAGCTTACAAGACCATTATTTCTACAATTACATAACACCCTTTTATGAATTGCATCATATTAAATTTGACTTGTAAGTTTAATCTTTACTTCATTTCATGGCTCTCTTTCTGTCAACATCCAGGCTTTGATGTCAATGGTATGTATTTAAAAACATATACTGTATAATCTCTTTCAAAAGTATCTCTCAAATAGAAAAAAAAATATGTCTACTTTTTAAGTATTTTGAACAATTGCATACAATGTACATGCATTGATCAACAGATTTTCTAGAGGGAATTTTGGCTCAAGTTTGCATACACTGAACAGTATAATGCCTTCAAAGTGGAAACAAATCAACAATACACGTACACATACATGTAGTTCACCCCAATGGACATTTGCTTCCACAAGGTTACAAGTTCTCTCAATATGTGTTTACTTGAACTTGTTTCCGACTTTGTTAGCATCTGTGTATGATTACGATGTGCTTCTCCGATTTGTCTTCTTCCATTTAAATCAAAAGCAACTTTCCTTCAGGGTGAATCTCCACCTTTTCCCCTTGCACGACCATGTTCTCACTTGTTTGTGCCCATAACCTTGGCTGATTCAATTAAGGTACAGAAAAGCTTACAAACTATTAGTCATCCCTAGCACCAATTTGACACCCCACTTAGTAATCTCCCCCCTCCCCCCCCCCCCCCCCTTTCCTGCTGGCCCTAAAGAAGCTAAGGGGCTTTACTTGACCTGAGATGCCTCCAAGGTGAATAGCTCCCTTTAACCCTTTGCATGCCAGACAGACTTACTGCTCCACGGGATATTTGCGTATTGATTGAAATAATCCACAAGGGTGTGTTAGGGGTTAAAGAATACAATACAAGGCGCAGCTATGAATAGGATCAATCCCCACAGAGGAGAGAGAGGGGTACATGCATTCACCCAGCACAATGCTATTGTATTTTTGAGGGGGTTTCAAAAGAACCCCTCTGCTCTCTAGTGCTTTCAAAAAGTTTCTATTGAATGTGGGGTTGAGGGTGAGCCTTGTAAATTACAGCCATGGGGTGTGAAGTGTATGACGAGGGATGTGTAATACCTTCACTGTGCAAGAATTATGGATGCTCTTAGAACTTTCTAAAATATGGACCCGTGGATTGTCAGCTTGATCATGATGAGAGGTCTTCAAATGAAGACTTAAACCAGGAAAACATTGTATAAGGGTTGCTTTTAAGATTATAGTTTTGCAGGTTCCCTTCTAATTTGACAATTAAGATCGTGGATGGTACCTGTTTCCCCTCAGCAATGTTCCATTTAATGTGTTCAGTGTATCATACATGTATATGGAGAGAAAAATTAAGTTACTGTACATCCCTAAAACTGGGTCACCGTAAGAGATGTTTAAGATGATAGTTTTCCAGGTTCCCTTCCATTTTGACAATTCTGATCCAGATTAACTACATGTAGATCCTTGATGATACTCCCTTCCATTCAGAAATGTTCCATCTGCGTGTTCATTGTGTTAATGGACACGAAGGATGCATAACACTGTACTTGTATACTTTACTTTAAGTACTCCTAAAACTGGCTTTGGAGGTTCCCTTCTATTGTACTAATTTGGAAAGAACAAGATCCTGGATGACCCCCCCCCCCCCTCCTCTTCCACTCAGTGATGTTCTCTTCAGTGAGCTCAATTGTATAATACACATGAAGGATACATGCAATTAAGCAACAGGCACATCGTATGAACACAATGACTTGATAATTCCGACAATGGACATCACAAACCATTCCAAAAATCCTGCTTTTTTAAGGTTTCAATCTTTAGAGCTTTAAACTATTAAGTAGGAGGACTGCAGATTATTGTTTGTTTGAAGGAGGTTATCCCAAAGAGAATGTTCTTTCGGATACACCCATCCTTGTACTTCTCTTCCCTGGTAAATACAGACTGGCTCATGAATGCCCGAGGTGCACAATGGTTTTACTTTGCTGGAGTTCAGGGGGATTTCCAGCAGATCATGGCGATAACTTTTGAATGTGCTCAAGCCACATATGTAAAGGACTTTGAACTTCAAAAGTGAAAGAACTTTGAAAGAAAAAGAACCCTGTCTTGTCATAAAAACATAATGACACACTAGTTCTTAAAGCCTCTACTGATATTAAATCCATGGGTTCTATTGTGGTATTTTATAGCGATTGGTTGCTGCTTCTCACTCTAAATTGACATAATACAGTACATGAAGGAAGTGTACTTTTGTATGTACAGTAATAGAAACCCGCAAATCAGCACTTTGTCCTCCATAAAAACTAGAGAGCAAACTAATAACATACAGTACTTTACAAATAAGATTTTTAGTTTAGACTTATAATGCACATACAAGTTTGTCATATTTACACTTCAGATGATTACAGTTGAAAACAAATACCTCATTGGATCACTTTATCACTGCTTATACAGTACAAAGGTTTTTCATAAATCATACAAATGTACATGCTGTACACATTTAGAAAGAAAAATGAAATTTTTCTTGACAACTACTGACTGTCTTCGATTTCACTAAATGATTGTGTACACTGTACACATTTTATGTAGAAATCAGTTAATCATTTACTTACTCAAGTTTCTGTACAAGTTTGAATAAAATTTCATCACTTGTGTCAAAAATTATCTTGTAGCAGAAAGGTCTACTCAAGTGAAAGTCAAATTAGTTTTGACTGCCAGTGTCCTTTTTTTTTTGCAGACAAGATGAATGGTGACAACAGACAGGATTCTTCTCTTTAAAAACTCCCATACCGCTTCATATTTCATAACATTCTACAAACAAGTCTGTCATGATACAGGATCTTGACAAAAACACAACCAATATGGCTCTTGAAATGAAGCACTTGTAACACAGCAAGATTGTAAATCATCCATTCCTCCAAACAGGGATATATACATGTATCCCTGGTCTGACGCTCTTTCAGGAAGTAATAGTAGACAGTTTATTTGACATTCAACTATGTAAGATCCATTGTTCCAATATCTAGTGGATAGGATATAATCTTCCTTGAACTCCAATGGCGGATTCTTTCTTGACTTCCTTTTTCCTTCCATTTGTTTTGATATTTAAAGTGACTTGGAGAATGATTGCTCATCATCAATCACAATTACTGGATCTGAGAAATGCATGACGTACTGCTGTCAGACTCATAAACATGTCAGAAGGTTTATTGTACTTTCTCTCAAAATGTTCCTTGTAGTTGAATACAAGTGACTATTATAGGAAATGAGGATATTTCTGAACATGTCCAGATGTAAATTGTGATTTCCCCAAAAAAATGTTGTGCTTTTATGGTTATTGGTAATCTTTTATAGTTTATGTTCATTTGGGGGATTACGTATGTTATTTTTTATAGGAGACTCAGACGAGGAAAAAGTGTTTATTTGCGCTGGTTATAAATTATGGGTCGATTTAAACTCAGTGTTTTTTGTGGCCTAAAAACTGGAGCACACATCGAAGTTGAGGCAGGTAGATCCCTCCTGCCTGACAAACGCACTGGCTGGCACAATGGGGTATGTAGATCAACTAAGGTCGCTGCGCACAAACTGTCACAACGGTGATTCAAATAATGTAAACAAGGAGGTTGATACACTGTAAGTTGTTCACATTTTCTGAAAGTGTTTGTGAGGCTATGGCTCTGAGATTTCATACAAGTTCATGTTAGATTGTACTGACACTGCCAACTTTTTAAACTTTTGTGAAAGGGCTATCCTACCTTTAAATTATAAAAAAGTTTGGACTTTGTTTGGTTGTAAAAAGCGAACTTAGCCAAAGGAGTCGGGACTTTCGGATGTACAGTTATACGTATTTTCTTCAAATGTGAATTGGCAAGCCACAGGAATCATATACACTGTACCATCAAAGAAGACCAATGATCGAATAGGCACAGTCCGATTAAAGTAAACTAACGTTAGAGAAAGTGAAGGGTAGTCTCGTTAATTCCGAGTTAGGCATTCTCACAATTCTCATAAATCGTTGCAAAGAATTTAAGAACTAACTTCTGATATTTTCACAATGTTAGGGCCACCTTAAGTTCTTTCCAACATTTTATTTTCAATATTACTAACGTAGGCCTATTCCAAAATACCTGAACATATCCTTCATTCGAGGGATCGAACGTCGAATCCTGCTTCTTCAACCCGTTGTACGAGATATGCGGCCAGCTGTGGAAGAACTCGGCTAACCAAAACACTGTGTAGTTCGCCGAGTAGTATTGTCCGACCAACTGCCACATCTTGACAGATTCCGACCGATCTGGATTTCTGGCAGAAAATCCTAGAATAATATATCCATAAATCCTGGAGAGACAAAAAGCTCCTTCTCAGTATTTGCTCACAGTTTATCGTCAGAACAGTTACTTTTCCCAGTGTAACAGTCCAGCTGTTGATGTCTGTATTCCAAACTCCTGCGTTTCTCGAATAGAAAGTCCACTTGCTCCGCGACTCAACTAGGTTACATCCACTAGATTCATACGAGTGATCCTGCTGCGCTATAGCTCGCTAGCTAGATTATGGATTCGCAGCGGCCGAAACTCTGGGGGTACGGTCCGGGTGTGGGTGGGTTGGCCGCGTACCTACAACGTTCAATCAATCAGCGTTTACATCGGCGAGATCTCTCAACACTAGATGGAGCTATTGCATTTTATAAAATCCTTCAATATTGATTTTCAATAGCCCACTGAATTAGTCCAAAAAATCCGAAAACAATCATATCCATTATATTTTTTGTATACCAACAGCGTGTATTGTGTGAAGGCGGGACAACTTATCATCGTACAACGAATTACATACCTCTCTTACACTTTCCAACCTTTTGGGACCTTGGTGTATGAGGACACATTTTTCAACATTAAATTCATTGACTGATGATGCAGATTTTAGTGACTATTTTCTATGTCCACTTTGCTAACATTTCAATTGTCTGATAATATGGGAGGGAAGGCATGGCTCTGTTTCAACATGGACACTACCATGGTTTCAATTAGATTTGAAAAAAAAATGATTTTCTTTGGCAATTTGGGATCATTCATGTAAATGAAGATTTTGCACAAAGTAAGCACAAAGGCTATGCACCCCCCCCCCCCCCCCAAGGAAAAAAAAAAACTACAGAATATTTAAATTATGCTTAGATTGCATAAGATGAATAAAATAGCTAAATAAAAACAAAAAGGATTTTTTTTTTTCTTCAGAATCACTTCCAATAAAATCAGTACAAAACGATGAATGATGTGAAGAAATCAATCAAACAAACAAACAAACTTTTTGATATTTTTTACATTTTGATATTTTCACTTGTTACCTTAACCTTTGAGAATTAAGTGTGCAACTAGAAAAGGGATTTGTTCCAACTCTGTGTATGCAGGTGCATTTTCTACTTGTAGAGTAAGAACATTAAAGTGTTTGGAAATGATTGTTTGGGTCATTAACCATTGGTGCATATTTGCACAAGTAACACACAGAAACACCATAAAGCACAGCCAGATTTTCTAGCACAAAGGGTTAATTGGGGAATTGACAGCCATAGAAAGTCCCCATGGCCCTGTTGCATAAAACTTACCATTAATGGTAACTTTGCTATCATTGCAACTTCTATGAAAACCTTGAATTTGATTCGCTCTTGCTCTTGTTACCATGGTAGTTACCATTAATGACAGAGTTACCATGAATGGTAAGTTTTATGCAATGGGGCCCATATGATACTGGATGGGGTTGAACAGAGAGAACACAGTGGGAACATGGATCGCCCTTGAATGAATTGTAATATGGGGAGTCTAATAGCAGTTAAAATGGAAAGTCTACCCCGAAGTTTAATTGAAAAAGGACAGCAGATAAAATAAAGCAACATACCGTGGTGAAGGTTTGACGAAAATCCGTCAAAGGATAAGTAAGTTATGACTTTCTGAAGTTTTGATTTGGCGTCAAGTGAGAGATACGTTCCTGTATGTTGTGTGCTTTTTAATTCTCATATTTTTTCTTCATGTTTTTGATGAAGGAATAAATCTTTCACAGAGAGGCATGTGTGTAAAAATATGTGTCTATAATGATATGTCAAAGTACAGGTAAAATTGTAGGCCTTTATATCCTTTTGAAAAAAAAAGTTATGGTCCAGAGCAACTCCCATGTGACGTCACAAAATATCCATTTTGTTTAAATCGCAACTTTCTTCTCCTTTCTTGATTGATTTTCGTTTAACCTTCACCAATATGTTGCTTTCATTTTTCTGCTATTGTTATCATCGGCAGGGTCCACTGCACTCTCCCTTTAACTTTAATCGGGAGTCGAGATTTAGGCCTAGATACCCGTTTTTTGTTTTTTTGTTTCATGTATATTACAAGATTAAACCATATTTTCTCTTTGTTTATATCCTAGCAAGTCAACGTGAATCAATAGTCTTCTGCACCCATTATTGGGACCTGAACTAAGCTGGATTTGTGATGTAAAATTAATGTCGAAAAAGTAGAATTAATATTTACGCCTTTAAACAAAACTACATTCCTTCGCCGAGGTCAATTGCCGTGACAAAAGAACGCTCGACAGGAGGCAGCGAATTCACCGCGGGAAATGAAAGAACCCGCGCGCCGTTTGTTTTGTGTGTACGTGTATACATGTACGCTGTATACAGCTAGCCAGATACCCACTATCAATGATAGTTATCGTTGGATCGGAATGGATTTTTAAGATCTGGAACTGAAACTGACTGAACAGAGCGAGAGCTGTCTTCGTATCGGATACAGGGCTAACTTTTCAAGAGATTTATAGTTGACAGAAAATCATGCCTGGCCAAAGATCCATAACGTAAGTTGTGAAACAGTGAAAGTGAAATCGTGACACTGACTGACTAGCCCCGGGACTGCTCCCGCGCAGCCCGCTCACTGCGTGAGCGGGCTGGTCGCAGTTAGACCGAAAAATCAGTCTCTACAGGACGTTGGATCCGCTGAGATTGCATCTGGCTCCTCTGAACGCCCTATTTCTATTCGGGGGGTATGTCCAAAAATGTCATTTTGGGCAATCCCGTACAATAGGGGACCAGGCAGTATCGCACATGTATAATGCACGCAAATGGGAACGCTGCAATACTGATTGTCGTCGGCAGAAAGTGACCTAGAAATCACTTTTTTTGACGAATTAAGCAGCGATAATTTTGTCTAGGGTTAGGGTTAGGTTCAGTGTTAGGTTCAGAATTAGGTTTAGGGTTAGGGTTAGGTTTAGGGTTAAAATTCATAAAATTAGTGGGATACCCTGGTCCCCTATTTTACGGGATTGCCGTCATTTTGATTAAAGAATGCCCCCGAATGAGACGGTTATTCCTGTCTAGGTCGCAGTAAGACACTGACCAGCTGACACTGCAAACTTGCAATCCTTCGAAAAAAGTAACTTCCTCTGATTGCCATGGCTGCATGGCATGTTGTTGGATGAAACAAGAATACATGTACCAGTGAACGAATGCAGAGATGCCAAGTCTAAAACAAATTATGAGTGAGATTTTCATGACTGCGGCGTCTCGGCACGCACGATCGCGAGGCGACCTAGACAGGAAAAACGTCTTATTTGGGGCATTCTTTAATCAAGTCTAGGACTGAAATTTGATCGAAATATACAGAAAGGTGAAAATTAAAGACTTACTTTCCGCAGATCACATATTTATCGCAGACATTTTTAATCTGCTCGAGTCTGACATAAATTTCGTTCAGAGGCGTTCAGAGGAGCCAGATGCAATCTCAGCGGATCCAATGTCCTACAGAGACTGATTTTTCTGTCTAGATGCGACCGAGCAGGGGGAGGATGTGGGAGCTAGGCCAGTAGGGGTGTTCTCCCTCAGTCATATGGTAGGGAGCTTTTTCAATTTTTAGCTCTTAATGGTGCAATCTGAAGCATGCCGGGCCGGTAGGTGGCTCGTGCGAATGAGGTCGGCCAGTGCGGGTCTATAGCAAATAATGCTACTTTTTTTTTCTTCTGTTGGGTCCCGATGCGTGAGAAAAATGGGTGTCATGCGTGAGATCGTGAGATGGACCCTGTAAGCGTAAGTCTCACGCAGAATGCATCAGACTTGGTAGCTCTGTGAATGTAGCTATGACTTTTTTTATCAGTTTATGGGCAATCCCGTACAGGCAGTATCGCACACGTATAATCTGTGCAAATGGGAACGCTGCAATACTGATTGTCGTTGGCAGAAAATGACCTAGAAGTCACTTTTTTTGACAAATTAAGCAGCGAAAATTTTGTCTAGGGTTAGGGCTAGGGTCAGTGTTACTGTTAGGTTCAGAATTAGGGTCAGGGTCAGGGTTATAGGTTTAGGGTTAAAATTCATAAAATTAGTGGGATACCCTGGTCCCCTATTGTACGGGATTGCCAGTTTATGTTTACATGGTCCTACTCGTAGGGCTAGGTTCTGATTCTGCATTAGATTGGCGACGACACATTTAAAATCTATTAACCAGTACATGACGCAGTGTGACACTGATTGACAGCAACATACCCTTCTTTCTTTTTGTGTGTTGCTGCTACTGCTAGGTCATTCTTTGCATCTCCAAAGCCGGCTAAGCCCAAACCAGCAGTGACAGAGAATGGCACGACTCAAGGACGGCAAAGGTAGGAAATATGTTTCCAGGCTGGACCAAAGGCAAGGCTATGAGACTAATTTTGAAATAGGTGTAGCAAGGTTATTTTGTCATTCTCTTACTTTGTTTATTTCCTCTATTATGTTCTCTTTGCCAGCTGCTTAACATTTCTGTTCCGTCTAGACTTGAGTTCATTTGCATTTCTTTTCAGCACTGCCCTTGCAGTCTGAACTTAGGTTATATGGGTTTAATGATATTCAGTTGTCATTCATTCATTCTACTCCAAATACCTTTCCCTTGATTCTCTTGTCATCTTTTATTCCTTCTATATTCAAGTGTTCCACTCTCATTCCATCCCTCACCTGACTCCTTAGTTTCTATTCCCATTTTTACATAATCACCCAGAAATCCTTTATCATCTTCATCTCATTCCTTATTGGTTTATCTTATGAATTGGGTTCTTACATTTTAGTTTGATCCTTCCATTATCGTTAGTCTGATTGGTTATAGTTTCTAATTTAAATAGTTATGCATTCAGTCTGAGTTTTACTGAGGCAAAGAAGCCCAGAAAATAAAACAGTGCACTACCAGACTTCTTCACGTTCAGTTCAGTTTATTTGCGTCTTTTAGTTTCACTTATTTTCCCTTCAATTGATTTGAGCTGCAACTTAGAACTTGTATACTTTCTCACCTTACATAGGCTTTCAATTTTCATTGTCAAAGCCAGGAGGATTTCATTGCAAATTTATGCGCTCTAAATTCCAAGTTTTCTAACTCTATAAACGATGATGTTTCAGAGTTAGCAGAGACAAGCATATGTGGTTTTGCAAGACTTCCATGTCAAAATTGTGGAAAGAAAACATGGAAATATTTCTGAGGGCTCCCTTTTCCACCTGACTTCATTAAACTTTTTCATTTAAAGGGGCACGCTGTGCTTGTAAGTAAAAAAATAGCAGAAAAACTTGGAAGTGTCATAGAGCTAAAATAGTTGCTGCTTCCTTTACAAATGTAGTTGTCGGTAGGATTTTATTGCACCTCTTGGAATTCATTTTGAGCGTTTAAACAATCCTGATCTCTGCCTTTTGACATTGACATGGATGGCTAGATCACCGCTGCATGCAAGGAATGGCTCCCCTCCTAAGGAGGCCGATGGAGAGCCGGCAAGGAAGAAAGCCAGGCGCATCTTAGACAGCGACAGCGAGGAGGAGGAGGAGAATGACACCACCACGCCCACGACCACAACCACCTCAGAGACGGAGGAGGCAGATGCACCCAAGACATCCACTGACAGTGTCGTCAAAGAAGAGGAACCAGACAGACAGGTGAGGGTCATGTGACTTGTGTAATGACATGCAATATTATAGCTCTTGTACAGAGTGTGTTTATATCCAGTAGTCTGAGATAGAATCAATATTTCCATAGGTGATTAGCAAAATAAAGGTGGTTTTGAAGGCAATATCGTATTGCTGATGAAAACTGCTGACGTAATCATCACGTTTATTTACGATGAAAGGGTGTGGTGGAGAGCACTCTGCATTGATAATACTTGTGATTGCTTATATTGGTTTTCTCTGTATAAGGAATTACATACTTCATCGAACAACTAGAAAATTAGAAGGTGAAGTGGCATCTATTTCTTTCCAGGCAGAGATGCTACCACCAGTCTTCTGCTACATGTAGCTAATGGCAGTGTCATGATTCTTTAGCAGCACATTTCTGGAGCTTTCCGTTATATTTGTAAATGTCCGCATGGACAGACGTTGCACAATTTTTGAGTGGATAATTTTGAAAAAATGTTCTCTTTTCTCCCCTTTACATTTTCTTGAAGGAGGAGAAGCTGGCTGTAGAAGAAGCTGTGTCACCAAAGACAAACTCATCTGACAAGAAAGCAGCAGACATCTCACCAAGAAATAAAAGTAGTCCTCCACTCAGGAAGACAGGTCAGTACCTCTATCAATCTAACCCTCTGATTACCAACCAACTGTAGTCCTTTGTCATTAACATCACATTTAAAGGCATATGAGACTGAGAGGGATTATTGATTTATACAATTCTTCTGTAGTTCAATAAGAGCTGAGTATCTGATCTAGACGAAAGAAAATTTGTAAACTGTAAAGCATCTGCATTATAGCAACTCAATATTTAAAGAAAGTATGATTGACTAGTGTCCAAAATATGTAAAGAAGCAGGACTTAAAATGCTTTTTATACTTTGCTTCTTTTTGTAACGTTATCAGATATTTATGTCAATCTACGCTTGTTGTGTTCATCTATACGTAATGCTGGTAGAAGATATAGATTAGATATGCCAGGTTTGAATACCGGCTTTTGTCTGAAATGGATTTTCCTTCTTCCTGATCTTTTAGCTCGCAAACACATGAGGAGGAGGCAACCAGCGCAGGAAACCGTGACAGAAAAAGAAGAGTCGCCTTCAAAGGAGGAGAACGAGGAGAAGAATGAGGAGGTGGAGCACAAGGAAAAGGCTGAGACCAAGAAGGAGAAAGAGGTGAAAGTAAAAGAGGAGAAGCAGGAGGAGGAAGATGAACAGATGGAAGTCGATGAACCAGCATCAGCTGCTGAAGTGAAGGAGGTACGAGCTTGATCATTCTACTGGCTATGGTGGTCACCTAAAAACCTAAAAAAAGGTCAAATTCCAAATTGTCTCTGTGTCTGCCCTGTATTCAGCCACTTTTTGTCTCGCCTGAACGAAGTTCGGCAGAGACTTAGTAATCACTTTTCCTGTTGGTCTGTTGGTCTGTTACGAAAATGTTAAAGTTTTTGTTTAACTTGTTCTCATTCCTTTATTTCTGCATCGATTGTGATCGAACTTGGTACAAATGATCCTTGGGTAATACCACATGTGTCCTCATGAGGATGATGGGGTCAAAGGTCATCTAGGGGTCAAAATGTCAAATGATATGAGGCCGTGTGCATCATTTTTCTCAAAGTTTTCATTTGATTTGCTCTCATTTCTTATTTCTGCATCAATTGTGATCACACTTGGTACAAATGATCCTTGGGTAATACCACGTGTGTTGATGAGAATGATGAGGTCAAAGATCATCTCGGCACCATTTTAAATATTTAAAAAAAACTTTGCACTGTTTATCGATTGCGAAATCAGGCGAAACTCGTGGTTCGCGAACCACCTTGTTTTCAGGAAGCAAATATTATGATGAGGGATTATGGAGGAGGATGGAGGTATACCTATTGACATTAAAGGATCAAATTTCTTTAGTAGTTACAAAAGCGGTTCATTGGAGATTATATCTTAGGAGCATTAGCCATACCTTCCTGGCAGTTGGACCTTTCTAATTGAAACTTTTAAATAGTGTCTAGTACTCAAAATTCTAGTCACTTTATCATTCTCCTCTTTTCTCAGTCTGGAGCGAGCTGGCAAAATAATCAAGAATGATTAGTCTCCTCCAACCAGACTCTTTTATGATTAAACCATTTGGTTTTGGAGACGCCCAAAAGCCTGGAAACTAGGCTACAGAAACATCTACTCTTAATCATTTTATTTGAGCTCCTGTCACTGTAGAAGAGTAAACCGTAGAAGTAATGCGTAATAACTTTGTGATATTTTTTTTTCAGGAAGAAGAGTCAAAGGTCAAAGTTGAAGAAAAAGCTTCTCCGTCTCGGGACAAGCAGGACAAAAAGTCACCAAAGTCTGACAAGAAGACCGCTAAAGCAAAGAAGGAAAAATCACCCAAAAGTGGAAAGAAAGCTGAGAAAAGTAAAACAAACACCAAGAAAGTGAAAGAAGAGAAGGCTTCAGATGATGATGATAGTGACAAGAAGGAAGAAAAGAAAGAGGAAGATGATGAAGAGAAGGAAGTGAAAAAGGAAGATGAGGAAAAGAAAGAGGATAAAGCTGCCAAACAGGAGGATAAGACTCCAGCGAAGAAGGCATCTCCGTTTATGATGTGGGGGAGTGCAAAGAAGTGAGTATAGTTATGTAGGTCATTCCTATTCTTCACAGAAGGAAAAGATGATTTTAAATAGTCAGTTCACATGTGAGTAACTTGTGTAGATGTTAGAAAAGAGGATAATTCTGCTTTGCAGATATGAAATGAATAGTGGAAAATTTACTTTTGCCAATCTGATTATGTGTGCAATAAATTCGATGTATTTTGGATGGCTACATTACTGTTTCAAATCTTTCTTGCCAGCCCAACAAATGAAACGGCTGCCAAACTTAAAAGCTGGATCAAGCAATGTTTGCTTTCAAGCTCCATTTTACAGACCATCCAATTTATTATTATTTTTTTTTCATGAGAATTGGTTTTACTCTGGTTTGAGGCCAGCCTGGCTAGCATCAATGATGAAGTGGCTATGATGGGAGGTAGAGATTAACCCCATGATGTGAATTGGTTTTCCCTCCTTGTAATGTCATATGTCTTAAGCTAATGTTGAAATGGCTTTTATGTGTGATAAATTCCTGTAGAGATTAAACCCATGATGTGAATTGGTATTCCCTCAGTGTGATGTCATATCAGGTCTTAAGCCAATATTAAAATGGCTTTTGTGTGTGATAAATTCCTGTAGAGATTAACCGCATGATGTGAATTGGTTTTCCCTCCTTGTGATGTCATATGTCTTAAGCCAATATTAAAATGGCTTTTGTGTGTGATAGATTCCTGTAGAGATTAACCCCATGATGTGAATTGGTTTTCCCTCCTTGTGATGTCATATGTCTTAAGCCAATGTTGAAATGGCTTTTGTGTGTGATAGATTTCTGTAGAGATTAACCCTATGGTGTGAATTGGTGTTCCCTCTGTGTGATGTCATATCAGGTCTTAAGCCAATATTAAAATGGCTTTTATGTGTGATTGATTCCCGTAGAGATTAACCCCATGATGTGAATTGGTTTTCCCTTTGTATGATGTCATATCAGTTCTGATGCCAAGGCAGCGGCAGAGAGCGAATACCAGCCAGGTGCACCGCGCTACCACCCGATCAATGACGCTTCCTGGAAGAAAGGAGAAAAGTTAGTGTCAACTTCCACATATTATTTTTCTATGCTGTACTCAATGTAAATGATATTACCGTGGCAACAGAAAGTTTTGAAGAGCATGACTGAATCCTGATATGCTTGCAATTCATCAATATTCGTTATTCTTCTCCATGCCTTTGTATCTCCTCTGTGCTGCAACATTTACTCCTTGTCACAGATGCAAGGCCTGACACAAGCAATGTATTCACATTAAGGTATTCTCCTTTACCTAAAAGAAGTGAAATTTCTATGCACAAAGCACACAGAGCTGTGCTCGACCATGATATGATATACATGGAGTTACAGGTTATCACATTTGCAAGCTTGTCCAATTTTATATCATTTTAGTCAAATGAATTCTCCCATGCTTGTACCATTATGGATTTAAATTTTCTATGGTGGCCAATGGTGGCCTTTAAAAGCAAACGTGGCTCCAACTGCATCTTACCTTTCTTAGAGTGCCATACATGGCCCTGGCCCGCACTTTCTCCATCATCGAGGGAACAAGCGGCCGCCTCAAGACCATTGAGATTCTCACTGACTTCTTGACTTCGGTGAGTATCATAATAATTTTTTTTGTTATTATTTTTTAAAATTATTTATTTGTTTATTTTATTATTATTTATTCATTTATTTATGATTTATTTTATTTTATTTTATTTATTTATTATTTTTTTTAATTATTATTATTTTATTTTATTTTATTTTATTTTATTTTATTTTATTTTATTTTATTTTATTTTATTTTATTTTATTTTATTTTATTTTATTTTATTTTATTTTATTTTATTTTATTTATTTTATTTTATTTTATTTTATTTTATTTTATTTTATTTTATTTTATTTTATTTTATTTTATTTTATTTTATTTTATTTTATTTTATTTTATTTTATTTTATTTTATTTTATTTTATTTTATTTATTTATTATTTTTTTTTAATTATTTTTTTTTTTTTGGGGGGTGGGGGGGCATTTCAAAGACTACAATATTTACTCTTCATATGTCATTAAGACATGTTTGCAGTGGTAATCACTGTCAATCCCATATGGCAATATGGGGTCTGGCAGAGAAGGAGTTCAACCATACAGCAAGATTAAATACCATCAATCATTTGTGAGGAAATTTGATATATTATTTCCTTTTTGGATGTGAACCAAATGGCTACCAGGTTAAGAGATGAGTAACTTAGGAAACATGGTCTACAGACCCTCCATCTAAACCTGATTTCATACACTCAAGATAGCAAATATGCACACAGAACAAAATTTATGTATCAAACATCACTGGTATGCAAATGTGCATGAATGAACATTTTGGTGTTCCTTGAAGAATGAATGTCCACGGAAATTGAAAGCAGCTCTTATATATATATGTGTGATAAGGGGATAATATGTTATTTGTGGTGGATACTTCCAGTCCTGGTATCTTGAAACAAACATCCTGAACTATGCTTTGCTTCATACTTCATGGAGAAAAATACATTTTCCCACAGGTGTCTTTTTGTCTCGTGAAGTTGATGAATGAAATTGATGAGGATGATGCGGTCAAACGTCATCTAGGAGTCAAAAAGTAAAATGATATGAGGCCATGTGAATATTTTTTTTGAACGTTTTGGTTTAACTTGCTCTTATTTTTTTAATTTCTGCATCTTGGTACAAATGACCCTTGGAAAATATCACGTGTGTGTTGATGAGGTCAAAGGTCATCTTAGCACCATTTTAAATATTTGAAAGACAACTTAGCACTGTTTATTGATTGCAAAATCAGGTGAGACTCGTGGTTCGCAAACCACCTTGCTTGTATTTTGGGAGCAAAAGCTGCCCTGAGCCCAGAGTAATTTTACTGATGTGGAGCAAACTCTACTTAGTTTTGAGGAGTGAAGGAAGCAATTTTCACAAGGTTTTCACAAATTAACGTGACCTTTCATAGGTGATACTGCTGACCCCGGATGATCTACGTCTCTGCATTTACCTGTGTCTCAACAAGCTTGCCCCAGCCTACGAGGGTCTGGAGTTGGGTATTGGGGAGACCGTGCTCATGAAAGCCATTGCCCAGGCAACAGGTAGGGAAGTAGGGAGGGAGGTGGGAGGGAGGTGGGAGGGAAGGAGGGAGGGGGAAGGGAAAGAGGGAGGGAGGGGGGGTAGTGGGTATGGGGGGACGGGGATGTAGGACTGGTGGATGATTCAACAAGCTTTCCCCGGCCTACGAGGGCCTGGAGTTGGCTATCAGAGAGACCGTGAAAGCCATTGCTCAAGTGACAGGTAGGGAAGTAGGGATGGAGGTGGGAGGGAAGGAGGGAGGGGGGAGGGAAGGAGGGAGGGAGGAGGGAAGGAGGGAGGGAGGGGGGATAGTGGGTATGGGGGACAGGGATGTAGGACTGGTGGATGATTCAACTAGTGTACTCCGGACTACGAGGGACTGGAGTTGGGTATCGGAGAGACCGTGAAGGCCATTGCTCAAGTGACAGGTAGGGAGGAAGGGAGGGAGGGAGGGAGGGAGGGAGGGGGAGGGAAGGAGGGAGGGAGGGGGGATAGTGGGTATGGGGGGACGGGGATGTAGGACTGGTGGATGATTCAACAAGCTTGCCCCGGCCTACGAGGGCCTGGAGTTGGGTATCGGGGGACCGTGCACATGAAATCCATTTCTCAGGTAACATGTAGGGAGGGAGGGGGATAGTGGGTATGGGGTGGGGGGGGGGGGGGCTGTAGGATTGGTGGATGATTTGACAAGCTCGCCCCAAGGGTCTGGAGCTGGAGGTCATGCTAATGAAGGCCCTCACTCAGGTAGGAGGGAGGAGGATGGGAGGCGGCAGATGAATAAATAGGGGATCCATAGGCAGACCAGTGCAGCATGATCAACAATGATATACAGTTGAGGCCAGAAGTTTACATACACCCATGAAATTCAAAGAAAAGTTGCCACTTGCCAAGCATCATGAAATTTACTGTATCTTATAAAATATTTCTGCTATTATGATGAATTTGATATCAAACAAATGAGTATGTCATGCCCCTTCATCTCATTGCACTGTCATCAGGAGCTGAAAAATATTTAGGTGTCATTGTTGCCCCCAAAATCTGCATATTTTAGACAAATAAAATATAAAAACTTGACAAAAACATTTCATATTTCTGCTAGTTACTTTTCAACACAAACATTTCAATTACACTTTTTTGTTCAGTGGTGACATATCATTATAGAAAATGTAATATAAATCATAGATTTGACATTTATATGTTTCTATGAAATTATGTTTGAAAATGTTATAATAAACAATAGAATACATTTGGCACAAATATTACTCTTTTTTCTTCGAAGAAAATTCCACCTGAAATATAATTTAATCTCAACGACATCCCAATCTGCGAAAGAGCTTAATACGCTCTTTCATTTGATACCAAATTCGTCATGGTAGTATATATATTTCTGAAGATATAGTAACTTTGAAGATGTTTGGCAGTGGACAAATTTCAATAAATTCCATGGGTGTATGTAAACTTTTGGCCTCAACTGTAAACCAGCATTTTGAACCGTGTTTTGCATTATATCCTTCGATGAAGAACATGAAATAAGGAATACGGTCTTTGGGTAATGATTATAGGAGCCGTGAAACATCTTATCAGGATGAAAATCTATCTACATTTTACTTTTGTTGCTCGTAATTGTCATTTTGTAGCATGTTGTGGTATGGATGTATTCACCTAACATTCTAACTGTCAGACCAATTGTTCATTTGTTGCTCTTGTCAGGTCGAAGTTTAGACAAGCTTAAAGGTGACGCTGCTGAAAAGGGGGATCTGGGACTTGTCGCAGAGGTAGGTATTTATTATGATTAGATTTAGACTGATTAAAACCTATCTGTAGTTATGTATCTTAGGTTGGGGATAGAAGTGGTAAAGATTACAGGAGCCGAAGTCAAACTAGAACCAGTCTGTCTTCATCATGGATCTAGTTCTCATTGGATTTCAATTAATTCATTTTTGTCTCGCCCACCGGAGGTGAAGGCGAGACTAAGGGATCCAAATGGCGTCTGTCCTTCGTCCGTCCGTCGTCCGTCGTCCGTCGTCCGTCCGTCGTCCATCGTCCGTCGTCCGTCGTCCGTCACAAATGTTAAAGTTTACCTGCAAGACTCTCTTTTGACAAATAACTTCACATGGGTTGCTTGGATTACAACCTAACTTGGGTCATAGATGCACTGGGGGTACCTTCATGTTATGGTACCGTTGGAGGTCACAGGATAAGGTCAAAGGTCATTTGAGGTCATACGTTAAAGTTTACCTGCAAGACTCTCTTTTGACAAATAACTTCACATGGGTTGCTTGGATTACAACCTAACTTGGGTCATAGATGCACTGGGGGTACCTTCATGTTATGGTGCCGTTGGAGGTCACAGGATAAGGTCAAAGGTCATTTGAGGTCATACGTTAAAGTTTACCTGCAAGACTCTCTTTTGACAAATAACTTCACATAGGTTGCTTGGATTACAACCTAACTTGGGTCATAGATGCACTAGGGGTACCTTCATGTTATGGTGCTGTTGGAGGTCACAGGATAAGGTCAAAGGTCATTTGAGGTCATACGTTAAAGTTTACCTGCAAGACTCTCTTCTGACAAATAACTTCACATAGGTTGCTTGGATTACAACCTAACTTGGGTCATAGATGCACTGGGGGTACCTTCATGTTATGGTACCGTTGGAGGTCACAGGATAAGGTCAAAGGTCATTTGAGGTCAGGGATACAATTCTTTTGCGTAGCAACGGAGATCGCGATATTTCTGGTTATTTTCGCAAGTGGGCGAGACACAATATTGCTAATGCCTTGTTTTATAGATTATTCCCTCACAAGAACCTAAAATCAACTGAGAATGGAAACATGGCTCTGCAATGATTTTGGATCATGTTATCTTAACCACTAAAATCATGTATCTTTACAGAGATAGTCCACCTTAAAAGTTAAGTTAGTATCAATAAAAGCAGAAATATGAAAGAAACATATAAGTGCAGGTTTGACTAAAATCTGTCAAAGGATAAGAAATTTGTAATCTTTTGAAATTTCAATTTTGTGATGTCATGTGTGAGGCGTTCTCCCATATGTTGTGTACAGTGTAATTAGATAAATTGCTCTTTTCTGTTTTTGATAACAGTTTTTTTTCTAACCTTTGATTTGTCCTTACAGAGCAGTAGGAGCAACCAGCGAACCATGTTTGCACCGCCCAAACTCACCATCAGCAAAGTATTTACCAAGCTCAAGGAGATCGCTAACATGAGCGGCAACGCTGTAAGTTTGTCAGATTATTTACACCGTGCTTCTAAAAGCAGTGCTTCTCTTTACATGCTTTTTGTGGAATATTTGCTCTTTGAATGCAAGTGAAATGGACACAAGTATTTTGGGATACAGAATGTTCCCCCACATGCTATGCACCATAAATTTTTGTTAAGATTACAATGTAAGTTCATTTGTAACAATCAAACATCACATAATACACAGTGACATTCACTGTTAATATATCATAATGAAACTGTATCATTGTGTTGATAAGAGTTTAGTCTGGAAAATGTCAATGTGAAGATTTTTTTTACTGTTGACATTTTTGTTTTGTTTGTTTGTGTGAAGCTATGTGCTTATTGCTTTGTTTTTAAAGTTATGAGACATGTATTATGAGGTATTGCTTAAAAATTCATTATGCTATAAAAAATTACCTAATATATAAGAATCAAAGAGACAAATTGTTAGCTGTGTTTGATGGGATTTGCTTGGTTGTTGTAAATTCAAGGTGGAGAAAAGACATGGGTGTTTTTATTTTATTTTTTTTTTTTGGCAGAGCATGTCAAGAAAGATTGAGGTCATCAAGGGACTCCTGGTAGCATGTAAGAACTGTGAGGCCAGATATCTCATCAGGTATGTCGTCAAAAGAAAAACAAATCTATGTTTATTTGCAGAGGCTCCTTTCCAAGCCTAATGTCAAGAAATGGGCTCAATCTTGTGATGATTAGACCCTAAATAATTTTTTTCATGAGGGGCAGTTATGTTTCTGATGGGGGCTCTTTTTTGGCATTGTAGGGGCTTTATACCTGAGCCCCAGGGTAATTTGTTTACATTGTATCATGCTTCTTCCTGGGTCTCCACTAGAACAAGAGATGGATTTTTTTCTCATTGTTTTTATTTACAAAGAAGACAAACTCATGCAGTTCACAAATTTACTCTATTTTCTTTGAATTGATTATTGTATTATATATGTAATTATTACACTGTACCCAAAACTGAAAGATAACTTTTCAAATTGTTTATTCTATCTGATAAGCCTTTGACACACAATTGTACTCAAATTTGATCTATATCCCGTTCTGCCTTAACTCTATTTTTGTCTAATTCCATTTTATTATATTTGCTATATAAGTCCCATAGCATTGAATAGCATGCTTTTGAAGCTATCATATCTGACCCCTGACCCCTTAACCCTTTGTGTGCCCCGCGTACTTCCCCCCCCCCCCCACCCCCACAAGTAATACACACAAATCCCATAGAGCAGCAGTTTATCTGGCACACAAACAGTTAATCCCAAATTATAAGTTGAATTGTTAAACCAAATAGAATTAGATCAATCGGCAACTTAATTACCACACCTGAGCATCATACATTGCACTCTGTTCTGCAACTTGTTAGGTGTGAAAGAGCAGCTTGACTCACTTGGTAGAGAGTTTGTCTCTCACTGGCAAGCTCGTGGGGTTAAGTCCCACATAAGTCCTTTCAAAAGAGCCAGCGTTGTGTGTTTTCACGCCTCCTCCATCTTTGGGGGGAAACACCCTGTTCCTCGGATAGGACACTAAATGAAGGTCTTGTGTATAGGAGAGGCACCACTTCACTTCTTGATAAAGAAGAAGGTGAAAAATAGGTGGAGTGGACAATTAGCTAGAAAATGGGTGAGAGATGCTGATCCTCATGGTTCACTCCAAAAGGCTGTCATCAACGTTTAAAGTCAGTTTTTTCCCACTTTGTGGGGTTGGAAAGTTAATTTCCTTGATATGACTCTCTTCCATACTGTCCTGTCATTTGGGTTAATGTGGGTAATTTTCGATACCTTCTGTCTTCTTTGACAGTTTCCTGCCATGTGTTGCGAGGTCACCCACGCAGATTCCTCCCTACAACTGTGAAATTGAGTATTCTTTAGAGCCAATTGGTCTTTTCTCTCCGAGCCACATGACCATACCATCTCAACTTGCTCTTTCTCATCACCTGTCCTATCCTTACCAGGCCCATGGACTGGAGGAGGTCTTCGTTTATCTTTCTCTCACATAACGATACCCTGCACATCCATCTGACCATTGTCATTTCAGTCTTTTCAGTTCACTCCATGCTATGATTTTGTTGCCCATGTCTCTCATCAAGAGAGCCATACAAAATAATGACAACAATAATACTTGTTATGATTGTGTAGGTCGCTCGGTGGAAAGCTTCGCATCGGCCTAGCAGAGCAGTCTGTACTCGTGGCCATCGCCCATGCAGCAGTCCTGGCTAAACCCAACACGGGTAAGTCCCTGTAGTCCCATACACCCAATTCAATGTCTCGGTGACTTGCTCTGCAATGATACTAAAAACGTTGATCTGTTGTGAATTATATAGATTCGTCCAGACCACAGAATTGTCAACTGGGGATCAGAAGGGTACGGGCTGTTGATGATGTCATGTGTTGGTTCATATAATGTTTGAAAAACCAGGCAATTAAAAAAAAAAAAAAACAATTTGTAAATATTACAAAATGATATGTGCATTAAGCTCTATCTCTGTCAGTGGGTTTTTATTCGCCACATACCAATGCAATATTGACGAGAATTCTTTGAATAAACTCATGTATGTCATTTGCCTCATGCACTAAAATCCAATGTCTTGCTCTTCACACCAGTAGATTTTGGAAAATGTAATCTTTAAAGAATCACATACTATACGTATTTCAAGACCAATATGGTTAAGAAAATGATAATTACAGGTGCAGGAAGTGAGAGACCAACCCAATTTGGTTGATTTGTGATATGTATCATTTTTATTCTCTGAAATATTAACTAAATCCTGAAATTGGCAAAATATCAATTTTTATATCACAGTGTCTCTCCTCCTACCGGATGAACAACTTACCTAAATCATAATTCTCTGACATCACCTTCATGCATAAAGCCTCAGCTTTTGTTTTTTGCTTGTTGTTCTCCATGCATGGACAAATACTATAGAGGAGATGATTTTGAAGACCAAAGTCTCAGAGAGTGTCAAGAAAGAAATGGAGGAGGCAGCCCTTCTTGTCAAGACAGCGTACTGGTAAGTGACATTTGACCTTTCAACCCTTGACCTCGCACTGACCTCTCAGTGAAATATGGACAGTTTTTGACAAATGAAATGTCATCAGTGTTTCATCAGACCCCCTTCATCATATTATTATTGTGAGCTTCATGTATACTGTCAAGTCAAGTAGTTGGAGTTAATTTTTATTTGAGGCCCAGTTACAATGAAATACATCTTGACTTCTGTCCAAACATATTAGAATGTACAAGACAAAATCACTAAATATTTTAAATAAGTACGTATCGTTAATTTGTATGCATTTTTTTCACAATTTTGCTTTGCTGTCTCCTAAAACTCCTCCAGATCATGACGCTTGACATAAATATCATCAAAGGTAGAAATGAGTTGAACAATAAGTTATTTTTTTCCAATGACTTACAAGCAAAAAGCGTGTTGGTTAATTATGCATGGCTTCCTCCTTAACTGTGTAATAATGTTTTATTCCTTTCACCTGTCTTGTGTGATTCTCAATGGGTGGAATATACTCTTAGTTGTTGCTTATCAAACAAATCTCACACAAGCTTTCGTGTTACCATTAGAAACATATTGTTTGAAGACGTACATGAGATTTGCATACATAATGAAAATGGTTGAGTGCTGCGGTACTTCTTCAGACAGAATAGAGTACGGAATTGTGACGTCAAGACAACTGGTTCTAAACTATAGAGCTAGCAGCGGTGATCATAGCAGCAACTCTTAATATTGGGAATGTCTGACGCTAGACCGCTAGACTATATCGGAGCAGTAAACCACTCACTGGAGTGATTTTGTTTAGAGCGAGTTGTCTGGACAACATGACGACACTACTTCAGTACACTATCAATGAAGGTTAAATGCTTCTGGACTTTTATTATTCACTTCCTCATCCCTGTATTACCCACAATGCAGTGAGATGCCGACGTACGACGCCATGATCCCCGCCCTGCTAGCCCACGGGGTGAAGGCCCTCCCCGAGCACTGCCGTCTGACCCCCTCCATCCCCCTCAAACCCATGCTGGCACACCCCACCAAGGGCGTCTCCGAGGTGCTGGACCGCTTCCAAGACACGCCCTTCACCTGCGAGTATAAGTACGACGGCGAGCGTGCGCAAGTAAGTCATCATTTGATCACCCCGTTTTCTGTTTAGATCCATTGGAAATCTGTCTAATCTGTCTAATGTGGGAGTAATCTTGCTGTTGCATAACAATGTTTACAATCTATTTGTCCCATTTTTTTTTTGTAAGATTGAAAACATGTGTTTGATATATTGTCTAAAACCTTCATTAGAAGCGTACATTTACCTATTGGTATATATGTCATTTTGATTCCCCAGATTCACGTCTTGGTATCTGGCAAGATTTAAAATAGAAAAAAAAAAAAAGCAAAACAAAAGAGCAATATGCTCATTAAATTTACATTTGGCAAATTTATGTTCATTGTGTGCTCAGATGTGCTCAGTGGTAAAACTAAGTGTTTGTTTCTGTTTTCCTAGATTCATGTCTTAGAATCTGGGAAGATCCATGTGTACAGCAGAAACCAGGAAGACAACACAACAAAGTACCCAGACATCATTGGAAGGTAATTATGGCACTACTGTAAACAAAACATCCAGTGGGGTGTTTCACCAAGCTGATCGTAACCTACGAACAGTTTTAGGCATGACTTGATTTTACCTTCAATATCTTCTTATTTCTCGCAGGTTGACGTCTGCTCTTGGAGAAAACGTCAAGTCCTGCATCCTGGACTCGGAGGCGGTTGCCTGGGACCCAGAGAAGAAGCAGATCCTGCCCTTCCAGGTGCTGAGCACCAGGAAGCGCAAGGACGCTGACGCCGGAGAGATCAAGGTCCAAGTCTGCGTCTTCGCCTTTGACCTGCTCTTCCTAAATGGCGAGGTGAGAACGTTAAAGCCGCTGGCAACTGAGCTCTTGTGTCCCGATATTGTTTATGGAGGGCGCTGGAAGGGGCGGCATTCAGCGGCAGTCTTACCAGCCCTACGAGTCTTTGACTCGCTGGTGATGTGTACAGATCAACAGGCCTTTCGCATAGCACGTATGAACCTCTACTCCCCATCGGTACCAACAAACCAGGGGCTTTAAGAAGAATGAATCAACTTTCCCGTCTTTGCCACAACTTAAATTTCGTGGAGAAGCCTTGATATCAGTTTGGAGTTACACAAAAACATGAATAATATGAACTTTTTAAGGAACCTGTTATTTCTGTAATGAATGCTTTAAGTAAATATATTTTCAGAACATATATAGTAATGTTTTGTACATGTCATATTCTTTGTATCTGTGATGTTGTTAACAAATGATTTGATTTTAATCCAATCCAATCCAATCCAATCCAATCCAATCAATTCAAGTCAGGTCATTTCAATCCAATTTAGTCAAGTCAACTCCAATGCAATCAAATTCCATACAATTCAATATAATCAGTCTAGTTCAATCTTATCCAAATCAACCACTTGTCTCCTGTGCCTTTGAGGGAGTGGAGGGAGCTGCTAAGGGCAATTCAATCAAATCAATCCAATTTAATATAATCAATCCAATTTAATATAATCAATCCAATCTAATCAATCCATTCTAATCCAATCAAATCCAATCTCATTGATTCAATTCAATCTTCTCCCCCAGTCCCTGGTGAGGAAACCCCTGAGGGAGCGGAGGGAGCTGCTGAGAGCTAACTTCAGCGAGGTGGAAGGAGAGTTCATCTTCGCCAAGGCCATGATCTCATCCAACACCGAAGACATCGCAGAGTTCCTGGAGGAATCGGTCAAAGGTACGGCGCGATGAATCCCTCTCAGTACCGTGGGTTCATTAAATGTAAATTCCTCACAAAACGTTCTCCAACCCAAGTTTGAGGGGTAATATATCGCTTGTTGTTTCAGTGTACGTGACTGGGGTATCATTAGAAAGCTTGAATATTCTTCTCCACATTGGTGTGCCATTTGGTAAGATTATGCAATCATGGAATGTGCAGTATTCCTGAATATGAGGCAACGTTCCAAAGGAAATGTTGCAAAATGCATTTCACAGCGAGGGCTCTATTTCTTTTGAAGGTGCAACGTGTTTTGAATAGTGTCAATGTGACAGTGAAGGTTCACCGATCGCCGCATCAACATCATTCAAACTCATTTCATGTGCAAATCAAACAGAATTTTGCAACATTCAATTTTGCAGAACTTATTTTGATGGGTTTATGATAACTCAATAGGCTTTTCATGGCTTTGTACTGAAAGTGTTAAACTGACATAATAATTAAAAATGTTGGCACTTGGTTGTCCCATAGAATCCACCATACTAGAGGGGCAAGGAATTCTTCATAGCGCATATAGGGGAAAAGCCGACCCATAATGCACTGCATAGCGACATTAGGATTTGTTTGTGCAGTCCTGTCTGCTTTCTGGTCTCATACACTAGTCTGGAATCTGAATGTGGCTGCGCAGTGCATCATGGGACATCTTTATATGCAGTGTGGAGTAAATGTACACTATAGCTTTAGCTTCAACCTGGGTCGTGGCGGACCAATGAAAGTGTAGTATACAGGTAAAACGCACGTACGTGATGCCATGAATGTAAGAAAGGGGTTACAAATTGCAGATAGAAATACTTTTAAAAATGCAACAATAAATACCAAGAAAAAATAATAATAAACCCCCTTAGAACAATCTGGGAGTAATTCCACCATGGTTGGAGAAAATCATATTTCCATCTAGTGGAAAATCACGGACACAATTATTGCAAATAAACAGATGGACACAAACACACACAACTAAATTATAGAAAGGATAGCAGTCAAAGTTTTTTATGATTAGGATTTATGTTGGATATCGATCAACGATGAACTGTAGCCCTTTGTGATACAGGCCAAAGGTCACAGGATAAAGGAATGTCTCATGCACAAAGATCTGTGCATCATCTCCACTCCCATGGGAGTCTGACTGCTGATTTTGCTAATAACCTTGTTAAATAGAAAGGTTTTTTTTACTCTTTAAACTCCTGAGTAAACACTTGCTTTATGTTTTTGTGCTCACCCATACCATTCTGATTACTCATGTAACCATATTGGTCAAAATTGAAAAATAGTTCTTTACTATAATGGCAACTTTAAAATTGTGATTTTATTTCTGCCATTCAGGAAATTGTGAGGGATTGATGGTGAAGACTTTGGATAAAGATGCGACATACGAGATTGCAAGACGGTCACACAACTGGCTCAAGGTTAGTATTCACAGGACAATTTGTCCTAAGGAATTATATCATTGCATCAGTAGGAAGTATTTAGTATATGAGGAAGTGTGCTGAAGAGCATTAATGTCTGCATGAGGTTACGTATCTCCTTCCTAATTATTTATTAAAGCGATATAAGGATAAAATCACTACATCTTCAAATTGGCAACACATTGAAATGGTTGAAATCATGCTAAGTCACTTTGAATAAGTATAATTGGTCTAAATCAAATGTTTTTGATATTATCTTAATTACAATAGAATATGCATTCCATTTGACGTTAAAAATATGATCTTGGATGAAAAGTGTTGCCAATTTTTTCTCAAGAAAAGGCCTTGGTTCAGTATGAGCTAAGGCATATTCTTGGTGTTGATAACTCTCTTGCACTTTTTTAAGAAGAAATTTTAGGCATACACCGAGTAGTAAGAATAGCGTGCTCCATCCTGTACAAGAATGCAAAAACAAGTCAGACAATTTTGGAGCCAGAAGGATTTGAACCTGCAAGCTACTGCAGCAACTGAATGGTCGGTCCATTTCTGGTCAGTGGTTTAAGACTCAATAACATAGTAACAAATATGTCTTATTCAATCTGAACCATTAATATTCATGAGTAGTCCATCATAAGAATCATTCTGCTAGAATTGTGTGATGGAGCACGCTATCCTTACTACTGGGTGCATGTCTAAGATTTATTATCAGAAGTGAAATTACCCCCAAAGAGCTCTTCCACTAAAATCTACCCTCCTGAACCATTGCCCCTTGCAGCTGAAGAAGGACTATCTGGAGGGTGTGGGGGACACGCTGGACGTGGTGGTGATCGGAGGCTACCAGGGGCGGGGCAAGAGGGCGGGCACCTACGGGGGCTTCCTTCTCGCCTGCTACGATGAGGAGAACGAAGAGTTCCAGTCCATCTGCAAGGTACGGACAATGCCCCTCAGTGGTGAAGTATCTCCTATGGTGTATTTAGCTAATTCAAGCTGTCTACCAAGGGTAACTGATTTAAAGGAACATTTCACCCTGAAATTAAGTTGGTTTTAATGAAAGAATCATGGAGGAAACATATTAATGTTGGTTTGATGAAAATCCATTGATAAAAGGATAAAAAAGTTAAGATTGTTTGAAGTTTTGATTTTGTGACATGTTGCGAGATGTTCTCCCATTTGTTGTGTACTAATTTTTTTGAAAATGTTACATCATTAGAAACTTGTTTTTCACACATACCTCTAGGGAAAAAGCGCAATTTATGGAATCATACAGCACATAACATATGGTAGAGCACCTCGCACTTGACATAACAAAATCACCATCATATCTTTCTTTTCCTTTTACAGATTTTCATTAAACCTTCAATAATATTTTTCTTTCAAGTTTCTGCTTTTATTAAAACGAACTTAACGTCAGAGTGGACTATTCCTGTAATGTAACTTTGATATGGTATACCGTTGATATTAAAGACTTTTAAAAACTTTTCTGGTTCCAGATAAGTACAAGTTTCAGGGAGGGTAAGGTAAACCGCTAACATTATAGATCATTCTTAAACTTCTGGTTTCAGATCAGTATAAGTTTCAGGGAGGGTAGGGTAAAACCGCTAACATTATCGACCATTCTGAAACTGTTCTGATTCCAGATCGGTACAGGATTTAAGGAGGAGGAGCTGACCAAGCACACGGCTTTCTTCAAGGATCATGTGATCGACAAACCCCGCCCCTACTACAACTTTGACTCCACCCACGCCGCGGACCACTGGTTTGACGCTGTGCAGGTTTGGGAGATCAAGGCTGCAGACCTCTCTATCTCCCCCGTCCATAAGGCTGGCATCGGCATTGTGAGTCCAAGTTTAGAAACATTCTCATTTCATTTGATTTTATTTCTATCTCTTAACTGCTTACATGCCATTTATACAATTTTGCAGAAACAATAGACACTAATCCCATACAGCGTTTTTTTTGCCTGGCACACAAAACTTTGAAGGAACATACAAATTTGCCTTTTCAAAAAACATTCAAATATAACAAAACTATCTATACAGTAAAAAACAAGAACATGCATACATAATAATAATTTACAAAGTAGTGCTAGTACTTTCTGAATAAGTTAGCAATATGTTATCCTGCCAATGTATGTCATTTTATTATTGATTCTCTCAGTCTATTTTTGTTTATCATCTATTAGGACCAATTACCCACATATATTTGTCTTATTTTCTATATTGTTGCGTAGCTGCTATCTATCTGGTGTGTTGTTATGTAAAACAACCAGCAGATACTTCTTATACAGTTACACCTTTAGCTTTTTAAAAGAAATATATCCCGTGTCCTTTACCTCTTACATTATGTTTTTGCCTGACATTTTATGGAATCGGGTCACACCTTCCTACTTCTCAAAAGTTTGGATGCCTCTACCAATTTTTAACCAAGTCTGTAAAAAGATGGACCACAAAAACACAATTTACTACAGACAATAAATGTAAATATTTTCACTAAATTCACAAAGTGATTGAGTCTTGGCTTCCTACCAATTAACATTTCATTGCGCCTCTACCAATTTTAGTCAAATGCAAAAATTGATAGGCAATGCAACATGGAGGTGATCGAATGGAGCACTGGTCAATGAACTTTTCTATAATATAGAGTTGCTATGAATGCAATGAAGTAATTTCAGTATTGAATATTGTTTGAATATTAGTCATACTTGTAGGGGAAGTTTCCTCAATATTCATTGAAGGTTTTCCATGAAAGACTGAGGAGCATTTCAACATTCTTTTATGATCATAGCTTAATGTAGCCAGAGGCATATTCATCGACTGCATGCAGTCAAATTTCTTTACTTGGTAAAATTCTATTTCTAAGAAGGGATATGTATGTATAATCACAGATTTCAATTTGTCCACATCCCTGCTTAAGCCAGCCTGGGCCCCAAGTATGAAAACCAAAATTTGTATTTTTTTTTCTTAATCTTTCTCATGGTTGTGGAAATTCTTTACAGGTGGACCCAGCAAAGGGGATTTCCCTTCGCTTCCCAAGATTCCTGCGTATCCGTGACGATAAGAAGCCAGAAGAAGCCACAAGTAGCTCCCAGGTAGGAAAAACGAATAAACCAGGAGCCCTCGTTATCAATATATATGAATAATTAATCAATTTAGTCATCCATGTTGACATTGTGAGACAAAACAGAGATAGCATTAGTGAATCTGAACTAATGATATTTGTTGCCTCTGACTGTACAAAGGTACGTTTACTACACATAAACTTTTAACCCATTCGGGACCAAGTACCACAAATATGTGGTTTGGTGCTGTAACTTTTGATATCAACTATAAAAGATTTTAAAAAAAAGATGTGTGACATGAAAGAGCATACATTTCTGCACAAGATGAATCCATTTGGGGCATTTAGTGATATATATGACTTTTGTAATGATTTTTCAAATCAAAATAAGAGTAAAATGATGACAAGATCTTCATATTGGCAACACACTGAAAAGTTTGAAATCCCACTTTTGCTATTCAAATTGGCATGATTATTGCTCTAACTTGAATAACTGAT
>OZ022579.1:10977718-10982718 GCA_963669155.1 Arbacia lixula
CTTCCCCTCCCCCCTCCCTTCCCCTCCTCCCTCCCTTCCCATCCCCCCTCCCTTCCCCTCCTCCCTCCCTTCCCCTCCCCCCTCCCTTCCCTTCTCACTTTCCCCCACTTTCCTGGTTGCAGGTTGCCACAATGTACAGTAGTCAGGACCAAATCAAGAACCAGCAGGGCAACAAGGCCAGCCACAAAGAGGAAGACTTCTACTAAGCAACCGAACACATTGCCCCCCCCCCACTTTCCTCTCTCACCCTCCCTCTCCTATCCATCCTCTTCCTCTTCCTCTTCTTCCTCTTCCTTTTCCTTCCTCTCCTTCCCTTTCCCTCCTTGGTTGTAACATCGTACAGCAGCGGAGAAACAAGACGAGCCACAAGATGCTGACATCTACTGATGGAAGGAAAATTCCTTTCCTCCTTGGTTGCAACATTGCTTAGCAGCAGGGAAAAAAGACCAGCCACAAAGATACAGACGTCTACTGACAGACCGCAAACTCCTTCTGAATCTTCTGAATTTGTAGACAGCTGGGCGGTCGTGTTAACCCACCAATCAACATTGCGAGCAGTGTCATAACACATGTGAATGCACATTGCGGGAAAAGATCGTTCGACATGTGGTCGAGTGAATTATGCCGTGGATATCAAGTTTTATGTAATTGAAATGCAAATATAAAATGCAACTTTGGCTTTGGTACAAACAATTTCTTCTGTAAATATTAATTTAGCTGTATATAGTGTGTTTCTTTTATTATCAAGAGAAAACTGTATAGGATTGAGACAAATGTATTTAAGCCTTCAATGGTTACAATTTAATGATTTAGCTTCATGAATCTGCATACAGAATAAAAATATGTCAGCAATTATTCTGATATAGAGGAACGACATGCGTCATCAAAAAAGAATGGATTTTTAAATCAAAACGATATTTGATGGGAAAGAATGAAGGTTTTTGCTTCATAAAGTAGTATAATTGTCGATTCGGTGATCAAAAAAATACATAATACACAGGAAGTGCTCTTAAATGCAGTTTATCATTAAACCATGTACCTTATCTGTGTTGCTCAAAGAACAATAGGATAATGTAGAAACAATGTTTGATTGGAAATTCAATAAAGATATGAATTGTGAAATGTGATCCTGCCTTAGTGGATAGTCATTATTTATAAGTTTTGAATCAGGGGAGGGATTGTGTGTGTGTGTGTGTGTGGGGGGGGGGGGGGGGGAGGGGGTTGATGAAGGCAGATAGAAGAGAGGATGTGGGGAGGGGGAAATATTTTGGTGAAAAGCGGGGAGACTAAGGAAGAATTTGACGTTGTAATGATTAATTACTACGAATTTCCATAGATGTCTTGAGTTTCCTCTGTAGGGTTGGGGCATTTTGTGTGAAACTTTATGATAATATCTGTTGTACAGACAGGTAGTTTCAAAGAATAGGAGAGGGGGAATGATTTGGGTGGGTTGGGTTGAGGGCGTGTTGTGGGAGGGGGAAACATGTGAGAGAGAGAGACAGAGAGAGAGAGGGAGAGAGACAGAGAGAGAGGGAGAGACAGAGAGAGAGAGAGAGAGATGAAATAAGGGACAAGGAACAAGAAAAAGGATAAAGCTTTAGAGGTGTTGAAATTTGAGAGTAGAGATGGAATGGGCGAGAAACCAGGAAGAGGAGAGAGGAGTTAAAGACATAGTTCATCCTGAAATTAAGTTGATTTCAATAAAAGCGGGAACATGAAAGGAACATTTTTAGTAAAAGTTTGATGAAAATCCGTCTAACGATAAGAAAGTTATGATCTTTTAAATTTTGAATTTTTAGACGTCGCGTGTAAGGTGCTCTCCCGTATGTTGTGCGCTGTATGATTCCATAAATTGCTATTTTTCTGTTTTTGATGAAGGAATAGATTTGTTTTGTAGAGGTATGTGTGTAAAAAACAGTTTCTAAATATGTGTCAAATGCACAGGTAAAATGATGCAAATCAGACAAATCAAAGTTTCAATAAAATTATACGCAACATATGGGAGAGTACCTCGCACGTGACGTCACAAAATTAAAACTTTCAAAGATCGTACCTTTCTTATCCTTTGACGGATCTTCATCAAACCTTCACTAACATGTTTCTTTCATGTTTCTGCTTAAGTAGTAAAGCCAACTCCATTTCAGAGTGAACCGTCCCTTTAAAAGGCTTGGATGGAGGTAGAAGGATGGGGTGAGGGAGAAAGCCAAACAATTGAGGGGAGGGAATTGAAAGTACAAAGTGGAGCAATAGGAAAACAACTGAATTGGTATGTGAATAAGCGCTCACGTGTGTATGCGTGTGTGTGCGTGCGTTTCTGTGCATGTAAGTGTATGTGTATATGTGTGTGTGCGCGTGTATGCATATATCTTGTGTTTGTGTGTGTATGTATGCATATGTGTCTGGGTATGCAGATAAATGGGAGGGGGGGGGGGGCTAGCTGTACAACTGAATTGCTGACGCAAGTCCTCTCACATTCTGAGAAATATGTGATCAGCTGACCAACACGAACGAAACCGTCTCTTCTTTTAGAGGGAAAAAAAAAACCCACATTTTTCTTCTATAAAATCTCATTTGTTCCCAAACACAACCCCCAAGTTCAATGCTACAGTAACACTGTAACACAGTAAGCCTGATTTATCTGTTTTTGCTGGGATATCTTTTGTAAGGCAAAGTGTTCCCAAAGGAAACTAAAAAAAAATCTTAGTATTCATCTTTTTTTATGATGTCTTTTTGTTTTGAAAGACAAAGTATTCCCTGAAGGATATGCAACAAATGTTATACTTCTTTTTCGTAAATTTTTAATTTAAGGCAAAATCATTTAGAAGCATTTAAGGGAATCATTCTAATGAGTATGTGCACCTAGGACTCCTCCTCAATCAAGCGAGGAATAAGGTAAAACGAGTATTTTTCGGAAATCTTTTCATCAGTGTATCTATCAATGACGTTGAAGCAGCTCGACAATAATTGTTAGAAGTTGTTACCTACTGTGTTCATCATATATGATGTACTTATTTAAATGTTTGTATACCTTTATCTGTAAACTGAATGATCGTTCTCAGTATGTTTTTAATCATTAAACCAAAATTGATTTGAGCTTAAGGGAAACCTAAAAATAGAGTAATTATTGACTACCAGTGGAGAAATGACTTACAAAAGCTCCCATTGTTTATTTTATATTTTTACAATGAGAGGTTTACATTGTTAACTTATACATGAACCAGAAAGACGTGGTAACAATGCTATTTTATCGAATACGGCGTGGCGAACTTTCAAATATTAAATTATTCAAAGTAAATCGTGATGGCCGTCTAAAAATGATGCACTATTTATAACAAACAGAAAGGCTTAAAAATGCTTTATCATCGATACGATAGGAAAAGGGGATGATCATTAAAATACAGATATACACTAACCTTTCGCATTATTTCCGGATAAATGTGGTTGGAAAATCGTTCTTCCAAGTTTTCTATTAATGGTTGACGATGCTTAAGTGCTTTGTATTATAACATATAATTGGATGGTATCATGAATATGTATATCAATGTCTGAGTTTCACACAAGAGATGGTTCAGAGCTAAGGTTTTGCAGTTTAACACCAACATATTTCATGAAACCAATTAAAGTTAATTCACATCTATAGCTGAGGTTAACGCCTCTTTATCACGAGGGATAATTCAAAGCTTGTAAGCTTCTGCAGATTTTGAATACATGACATTCAACTAATTAAAGTTAAATTCCGACAGCTGTAGTGAACGCCTCTGCATGAAGCCTGGCTTACATTAAAGTTAACTTCCTTTCAGGAAACAGGGTGGGGGCCGTTGATCCGAGCTTACTTATCTGTCAGAATCCGGAAATGGGGTGTCAATTGACCCAAATGTCCCAAATTTGAGCTCTTTATAGAGTTCCATGCACTGTTACTGCCCTCTCTGCCAGACTCCATATTGCCTCTATGGGAATGATATGTATTACCAGAGGAAGATTGTCTCGATGGCACGTAAAGTGTTAACTCCTTCTTTGCCAGACTCCATACTGCCCTTATATGAATGGTGTGTGTTACCAAGGCAAACATGCTTCAATGGCGCATATAAGAGTTAATTGTATTGGGAAGAACATTACTCTAATGATTATGTGGCCAATCCACATTTGGAAAATTAATCCAACGCTGTTTTGGAATTAGTGTAGATGATCCTAGCTGTATTATGAGATGATAGTTCTAAGAAATTTGTTGATAAACCGCGACAGACAATACCACGGCACAGTCAAAGATATGATTTATTTAAAAGTTTTGTTTTTGTGCCGTCACGTGCGAAGTGCTCTCCCATATACTTTGTACATCTTTTGAAATATGCATTTTCTCAAAAGATATGCATCCTTTTTCTTGTGCAGTTGATACATCATCAGAAATATGTAATTACACACATGATGGCATGATGGCACATCTATGTCATTATACTGCACACAACATAATGGGAGAGCAACTCATACGTGACGTCACACAGTTGACATTTCAAAAGATCATAACTTTCTTATCCTTCGGCGGATTTTCGTCAAACCTTCACTTATATGTTTATTTCATATTTTTGCTTTTACTGAAACCAATTTAATTTCAGGTTGAACTATCCCTTTAAACGAAATCCGGACCCGCGTTCATGACAGCAGAACGGTTCTGCGGTCGGAATAATTTCCACTTCTATCCCATATCTTTAAGGCATGCATCTCTATCTGTATCTCAAGTGCATAATACACTCTCTTGACTCTGTTTATCATTCCAACGCAAAAAAGTTCACCGTATGCTTTCGGAGACCCATAAATACCTCATCATTGCATCCCCCCTCCTCCTCCCCCACCCCCCCCCCCCTCCTCACTTTGTCTGCAGAGTGGTCGTGTACCAAAAAACAGTTATTTTTAGTCCGCCTAGCGGTCACTACGAGGCAGAATTCAAATGAAATTAGTATCACACTTTCCTCAGAGACCTGTAGGGGAAATCAAGAACATCCTTC
>OZ022579.1:10987718-11131430 GCA_963669155.1 Arbacia lixula
AGAAGAAGAAGAAGAAGAAGAAGAAGAAGAAGAGGAGGAGGAGGAAGAAGAAGAAATACGAAAACGAAAACAACACAAATGAAACAAGAACGACGAGAAGAAGAATTAGGATAAATATTTGTACCATTATTAAAAAGGAAAAGAAGGAGAAAAAAAGATGATCGATGATAAAGAGGAAAAAAGGGGTTTTATGCAAATTGCACTTTCCGAGTACATTGTCTTAATCTTGGATCATGGATGTGATCACGTAATGATGGCGTAATGATGACGTAATATGACCACGTAATAGTGGACTGCACTTGTTCTTGATCATAACGTTCTGTCTCTCGCCATATTTAGGCTAAATCTTGTCGAAAACTCTCTTCCCTCGTCAGTTAGGTATACGCATTTTGT
This sequence comes from Arbacia lixula, assembly GCA_963669155.1. Classification (NCBI taxonomy): domain Eukaryota; kingdom Metazoa; phylum Echinodermata; class Echinoidea; order Arbacioida; family Arbaciidae; genus Arbacia; species Arbacia lixula. The sequence continues at coordinate 10,988,112 of OZ022579.1, forward strand.
GCTTCATCATATCATGCACATTAATCATGAATGTGACGAAATACGTATAAACATAAACGAAATAGTTAGCACTGCACCTCTGAATATGATAACCACAATTTACCATGGTAACATATGATCATGATTGCAGCGTAAGCGACTCTTGCCCAAACTCTGGTGAAAGTATCGAATGATCCGTATACATACAAGTCATGATTACATGGACTTGGAATACATTCTATATACAGTAAGCCGAAATAAGAGCCTATGGTATGATATGATTTATGACTGTGTTCGTATCGGAGCATGTCAGAAAATGACACAAATTGGACACCATTCTATGCTGTATGTGTTATATTTTGTGATGATTATGATGTTATAAAATAATTATAATAAAAGTAATAATGACAATCGCAATAATGGTCATACATAGCATCGTCAACATTCCATCCACAATAGTAAGTTGTCTATTTGTGTCCTTAAACCTGTTGTTAGAATGACTTTGTTTGCTATTTTGTCGAAATTTGACGGACTGTGGGCACTATGGATTTGCCATTCATAGCATATTGTTATTTTGAGCGCAATAATACACCCCCTGATATTTTGTCGGTGCGCTTGTCCAAGTTTATCAATTAAATCAGTCATCACTTCGGTGCTGTTCGCACTGAGCTCGATGTTCCATTTCCTATGCATCGGAAACAGCTCTCTTGAGCTGCGTGCAACACGGCTCGGTCAAGATCACGTGTGTGTATTAGCGCGATGAAAGGGGCTGTGCATATTGGGGATAGTGCGCGATCGTTGTGTTTAACAGCAGTGGGGACGTTATGTGTAGAAACCGTTGGAGGTGTGCGTAAGGTTAGTTCGAGCGTCATCACGGCGCTGTTTCACTCCAAAGTGCGTCATCACTCCTGCTTTGGTATATATTCTGGTTCACAAACACGGCTTCCCCGGACAAACATCCACAAAACAAAACCATTTCGTCTGGTCGACCTAAATCTATCATGGCTACAGTGTCTAACGTCTCTACAACTGCCAGTTATGAAACTTTATTCTTCGTACAGAGGATGTGAAGCTCTTTCTTTTTCTTTTCCTTTCTTTTTAAGTGGAATTCGTCGCAAAGATTTAAAAAAGGAATGATACCTTGTTGCCGTTTCGACATCACGTAAACGACGCATCTACCATTTTATGTTACCAGTGATGAATAAAGGGGAATTCGACCTAAAAAGGCAAAACGATAGAGCAAAGCAGTTTGAGAAAATTCGGATAACTATTAAAACATTAATGAATTCTTTCATAACGATCGCTATTTCTGGTGACGAGGTTGTGATGTCACTGGCTCACTTTGCTGCTGCATTGTCATTTTGCACGTTCCAATATGTAACCATGGCAACTGAATCATGGTATCATTAGCGTAAATGACTGCCCCAAAAGTCGAGTGAAACTTTCACCCACCCTCCTTGCATCACGGCACACTTTGATATCATCAAGGTTACTTGGAAAACGATAATTCTTGTATGGGGAGTTCAGACCAAGTCGATGTCGCGAACGTCGTCTCCCGATCACCGATCACGAATATCAGTTATGTGTGTGTCTCTCATGTTCTCTCCTGTTTTCGTTTTCCGTGGAACAAGAAAAAGTGTATTAGTCATGTTAGTGAAATATAAACTGTAATTTAAATATTTGTACCACACCCTACCCCCCCCCCCCCCAACACACACACACACACAACAGCAACAATAACAGCAACATCAACCAATAACAGCAAATACAAAACGAAGAAGTATATCTGAACTTAATTTATGATAGTGTCAATGCTTTCTTTGAACATAGGGTATGCTCTAGGAGGATACCCTTATTTACTGAAATTAGTTATATGAATAAAAAAAATCAGAGATAAATATAGGCACATTTCATATTCAATTCCTTGTTTGCATTGACCTTTCAGTTGATCTATGTTCATTGAAGTAAACAATTAAATTAACATACGTTAGTGACTTTAATACCATGAATACATGTTTTCAAATGAATGAATTTGTGACTGACGTAGAAAAATGTACTTATAAATGTGTGTGTGTGTGTTTATGTGTTAGTGTGTAGGGAAGTGGTGGTTGTGTAAAGGGGGAAGGGGGGGGGGGGTGCTTCTCATTGGATTGTGACTGTCAATTATTGTGTACACGTGCATCTAAGCTGTGTTCTCTGACATTCAAGCAGACTATATATATGAAAACATACACCATCTGCTCTATATTCAGGTACCAGAATCCACCCAGATTACATCTAAATCCTGTCATCTGTAAAACAAAAATCTGTCAAATGTTATATTTCTTCCTCGCATGAGTGCGATGGATTTAAGTTGATTCCCCATTTAGCCGGTGAGAGAGAGAGAGAGAGAGAGAGAGAGAGAGAGAGAGAGAAGAGAGAGAGAGTGACAGAGAAAGAGAGAGAGAGAGAGAGAGAGAGAGAGAGAGAGAGAGAGAGGGAGGGAGGGGGGGGGCGAGAGGGATATAGAAAGTAGGGAAGAGAGAAATTCCCGCCAATACTGGATACAATACGCATTGTAGATTATGTAAATGAACGTCACTGATTGTCGTAGAATCGCTTGACTCTACAATCATCTCATTGCTGAGGTGTTCTTGTTAAATTCACATATTCAAACACTTCTTTGCGAACCGACATGCTTTCTCTCCACCACTCCAATACCGGTCATCCTTGCCCGACAGTCAACAGCAGTGGCGCGCGCCCTTTAATCGTCTTGCCTCGATATCAAATGTCACGCAAGCAGGGCGCTGACGTCATCACCTTTAAAAGGACCTATACAAACCTATACCAACCCGGACGGCTTCTCGTGTTCGTCAGCCTCTGCCTCCTTGCATACTCCTCACCGCCTCTTGTTTTCAATTTTGGATTAAAATAGATGATTTGAAGGAAACTATAAATTACATGACTTTGTTTATTCCTCACGCCCGGAAACGTGATATCGTTGACCAAGAATGTCATGACATTTAAGCATTGCATCGGCAAGGCTTGGACAGTTTGGCGTTCACGGCCGTTCGCCCTTTTTTCTCACTTCTATCGCAGTTCAAGGCACGGAGAACCAAATGCGAAAAGATTAACATGTTCCAAGTGGTCATCCAGACAAGGGTGAAAAAATGAAGGTGACGACATCATAAAATCATAAAATAACAATACAAATTAACAAAAAGCGAAGCGATTTCTGTCCTGCAGCCTCATCTGCTCCTGTCCGTTCTTCTATCGAGGGATCAACAACTTAGCAATATCGGAGATTATAAAACGAATCTTCCATCCCCCTCATGTTACTAGAATAAGTGGGGTTGGGGGTTGGAGGTGGGGAGGGAAGGGGGATTCGTCAGGCCTTTTGAACCGGGGCCATCCCCTAATCATGTGCCCCGTCCATTCCGCCCATTGACTTTTCTGACTGTCGCAATGATCTCCCATAATGTTGACAGTCATTATCGATTGATTTTATGTAATTTATCAGAATCATGGAGGACATAAAGAAGACCCCACCCCCATCGCCACAATCACCTTTCCATGTTACAACTTACCTCCCTCCCCTTTCTCCCTGTCTCCCTTACCCCCACCCATATCTCACCTTTACCCCGAACACTAACTCCTTCCTTTCGAAGCTGCATCCAAGTCTTCTTCCTCCTTTTCCCGTTCCTCGCGTTGTGTCATGTGTAGTGCTCAACCCCTCACCCATGAACACCTTTTTTTTATTACCCCCTCCCCCTCCTTCCCCTCTTACCCCCGCCCTTACCCCCTCCCTTAACCCAAACACTATCCCCTTCCTCGCGAAGCTGCATCCAAGTCTTCTTCCGCCCTTCCCCAGCTCGATCCTCGCGATGTGTTATGTGCAGTACTTAACTCCTCACCCACGAACACCTTTTCATTTACCTTCCTCCTACCCCCTTTCCCCACACCATTACCCCCTTACCACCACTCTTACCCACTCCCTCACCCCCAACACTAACCCCTTCCTCGCAGAGCAGCATCTATCCGCTCCTCGCGATGTGTTGTGTGCAGCCCGGCCCTCTGCCTTCTGTTTCTTCCATTATAACATCGCGCTCCGGTTACGTCTGCCTACGTCATAGCTAACGTACGCTTCGTTCTTAATTATTCAGCAAGGAGTCTATTTATCACCCCCGACGATTCGCACATTCTTAAAGCGAAAGTCTGCTTTATCCGGCGTTGCCCCGAAAGACAAGACGTGATCTCCCATCCGCTTCCCCCCTTAGTGTTTTTTTTTTTGTTTTTTTTAGTACGGCTTTGCTCCTGAGCCTTAGTCTTAAAGTGCATTGTAGACTCCCTCTTGGATGGGCTATCCCTGTATTATTTTACTCCAGCTACCGTGGACTCACCATTTTACTTCCTCTCGCTCATTTATCTCTCTCCATCTCTGTCACTTCGTCTCTAGTCAAAATGTCTGTCTGCCAGTCTTTCTTCTTTCTGTCAATCTGTCTATTGTATATCCCTCCTCTCCCCCCCCCCCATCTCCCCCTCCCCCCTCCCCCCTCTCCTCTCTCTCTCTCTCTCTCTCTCTCTCTCTCTTTCTCTCTCTTTTCTCTCACTTCCTCTTTCTCTCTCTCCCCCTCTAGCTTTCGTCCCCCTCTCTCTCATGGTCTCTCTCTCTTCTTCTCCCCCGCCCTCCTCCCTCTCCCTCTCTCCCTCCAACGCCATCCACCCCCTCCTCTCTTTGATTACCATGTCAACAGGTACATAGCAATTAATTCCTTTAAATCCCTTCTTGTGGTCTTGTCTGCATTCCTTATTTTTTATCTTTTCTTGTTGCATGTAAAGGGAACTCGGATTATATGAGCTCATGGAATGGAATTGCAGATTGATATAGTGACTCACCCGCCGAAGAAAAGTGATTTTACGAGGTGGCTTCTCAAAGAACCCACACCAGTCTTCGATTTGCTATCGAGTGAATTTTTACATATCGATATATTCCGATCTTCATAAGATAGTCTGCTTGCGGATGATGAAAGAATTCATACACGAAAGCCATTTTCTATAGATTAAAATAATTTACCCCACGATTTATTTCTGATTGATTATACTATCAGCGTGAATTATCTATCAGGATAATTCTAGGATGTATGAAGCGAGCAAGATGTGCTTCATTATAACATGCACAATTATGATGATCAGGAGTATGTGAGAGTTATGTAGATATTTGGGTGCCATCAAAGATACGACCATTTGGACAAAAATAATGGCCCGTTTAGGTGCTATTCGGTAAGAGCTTCCTCATCTTGATCTATATTTACCGACGCTGTCCCCCCCCCCCCCCTCTCTCTCTCTCTCTCTCCATCTATCTATCTCCACCCTCGGTAGAGAGGCAGCTATCTTTATCATCTCTATCACCATCACAGCCACAACACCAAACCACCACTACGTCCTTCAAGAGAACCCTCACGTCGTATTCATAGATTCTCACTCCCCAGGCCCCGGGAAAGGCCTTCGCGTCACACTCTGACGTATGTCATACATTTCCATACCAATGTTGCAACGCAGATGTGAGGGATGTTTTTTTTTGTTCATGTTTGCCTGTGAAAGTAAATAAGAACGGGCAGATGATATCGCTCAGCTAACGATGCGACATGGTTTGTACTTTAACGGTGCGCTTAGTATACTGTGACTATATTGCACTCCATTGGTGCACTCCACCTCTTCCTTTCTTTTTTCTCCCTCTGACTCTTCCCCCCTTGTTCTCCTCCCCTCTCTCTCTCTCTCTCTCTCTCTCTCTCTCTCTCTCTCTCCCTCTCTCTCTCTCTAACCGCCATCTTCTCCCTGTGTATCTCTAACCGCAGGCCTCACTTTCTGTCAAAAAAATACGTTTAATTTAATGCTTATTTATTTCAGATGATCTTTTTCTACTTTATCTCTCATCTCTCCAGTAAACGACTGTCCGCCCATCCATATAGTTCTCATCCCATCTCTAATCCATCAGCCCGCCCTCTTCTCTGTCTTTCTTCATCTTGCCATCTCCTCATTTCCACCCCCATCTCGCCCCAGCCCCCACCCCCCCCCCCCCCCTTACCACCCGACGCGGCTCAGATTACCGTCCACCCCCTCACTAATAATTATCACTCCCCTACAACCAGCACAACCAGCACATCACCATCTTTCCCGGTCCCTTATTACCCATGCATTCGTCAAATCTCATGATTATGTAACCACCCCACCCCCGCCCACACTCCGACGCCCCTCGTTAAGGATGTTGACTTCATTTATTTTTCATAGCGAGGCCTGTTGATTTCGCCCACAGCCCTCCCACACCGTGACCCCTTCCGTTAGCTTAACGATCTTCAAAACTTCATGAAGTCGACGACGAGGTGTGGGCGTAGACCGTAACGGATACGGTCCACTTATGGGATTCGTATCGCCTATGGCCAGTCTTATAGTCTCAAGCCATGTATTTTTATCCCGCGTAATATCCATCTCAACCCCCGCGCCACGCAGAGAATACATCGCCTTTTATACGCTGACCGCGTAATCAGGATGCTTACGCCACCGCAGACGACACGATCCGATCAGACGTAACGACTCTGCGACTGGCCGAGTCGCGAGCCCAGGCCATTGGCTTTGTGCAAGAAGGTGACGTCACATTTCAGGTCGTGGCCTCTTGCGACAGCAGAGTCATTGTGAAATCGTGTGGTCTGCGGTAGCCTTCCACTCGTAATAACAACATCAGCAACAACAGCAACAACAACAACAACAACAACAACAACAGAGAACGGGTTATACTTTTGATGCTCTGAAAGAATATTTAATATAAACTTACAAATTTGATCATAATATAATCATGGATGACCGGATACAAATTATGGTGCACCATTGATTCACCATATAATGTTGAAAAATAAGTACATGTCGTATTGCACAATCCATACGTTTATACATCCTTTACAATATAGCAGTCGGCTAGAATTAGTACTTTATCATACTAGTCATAGTAAAAATATCCTTCATTCCTTTCAGTTGGTTGGTTGGTTGGTGGTTGGGGGAAACGGCTTAAGTTGAAACGTTACCATGGTTACAGGACCGCTCCATCGCTCAATTAGAGACATTTCGGACACGATCCCGAGATGTTCGCTTGGCATATATCAACGATGGTTTGACGGTGATGGAGTCCGATTGTTATTTTTTTGTTTTTTTTTTAGCTTCGTTTCTTAGTCTGTTTTTTTCTTCTCGGGGACACAGAACGCGACGAGTGAGAACAAGGTGAAATTCAAGGCAAAATATGCAACTTTCTCCTTCTTCATATAGAGAGAAAAATATAATAAAAACAAAAATATATATACCATAGATTTCACACATACTTTACAGGTATCATAAATAATCGTGATATTATCTCCACAATTAAAGCCTTACGCCCGGAACCATTCTTTTAAGAAAGGACTGTACAGGAAACGTCAAAGTTACTCGAATCCTTTAAACAAGCGAAAAATATATATGTACAAATTGCGTAAGAAAATATATCCCTCTTGGCTAAAAATGCCGTGGGGATTAAAAATAATACAAAAATCTATATAGACGTGAACTATATGTTTTCAAGTACGTCAGCGAACCAGGCGCCGGCAAAAATGAAGTACCGGCGTTTGATTGGTCACAAATTGCATGACGTAATTTGCATATAACACAAACTACACACAACATACTATTGGTACTTGACATACACACGTGGTTGTATATGGTAACTAGCGTATACACTGGTTCTGTACACAGGTATAGGCGATTGGCTCAAGTGCCGAGTCGCCGGTGCTTACAGTCACGTGACATGGTGAGTGTATCGGTCAAAAAGTTTCTGCTAACTTCACGCATTTCATATCAATGACGTGTCAATGTTTAAATGCAAAAAGAAACTGTACAACTTCTCTCCTCACTTTCGAGTATAGACTCCACTTCATTCTCCAAAGTACAAAACCCTTTCTTTCAATACTTTCCACGGTACGGATGAGGTACGGCATATTCATCTATGCATGCGATTAATGCGGATTGTAAACAAACCTTTTTTACGACAGATAGATAGATAGAAAGAAAGTGAGAAAATGGTTGGTATGCAATGTTATGTACAATGTTACTGTGGCGACCGAAAAATACAGGGTGTGTCAAGAAGAGGAAAAGCCTCGTTGGCACACCCTGTACTGCTTGCGCCGCAAGGAAAGATCAGATTGGTGATAGTAATGTAAGTTGTGAATTGGATTCATTGAAGATCAGTGTCGATTTGAGCCGACTCCACAGCGGAATGCCGAGGGTCATTGGCGTCAGTATTGGACAGCCTGCTAACAGCAATGACACACAGCACAGAAGATAGACAGATCATCTTATATTACGCAGTACTTAAAGCCTTTCCAAATTACGTCAATCAGTAAAAAATTAGAGGATTACCGGCCTCCATGTAATATCAAAATAGTATGCGCTATAGTATAGTATAGTATAGTAAAACCGTGTAAATAGTATTTGTATTCTTAAACAACAGTAACAATTCATGAAAAAATAGTTCGGCTATGAAGCTGCTGAATGCAACGATAAAACATGTCGCACTTTGCAATTCAAAAAACGGAAGTACTTCATGAGTTTTTACACAACACATTTATAGTGCGAATGAGGCTATATTTCAGCGATATGAAAAAATGGTTGCGTCGATGTTTGATGTTAGTTTGTCCAGCCCAGTGTTCGGTCAGCGGCCATCTTGTTTTTTAGTTGGCCACGATGAGTGAGGGTTGTTGGCCGTACTGGTCGGCCGCGCTGGATGGCAGCCCCCAGCCGTCGGGCAGGAACCAGCCGTCGGGTCCCAGGGCCGTGGGGGACAAATGGGCCCCCGGGAGTCCTGCTCCCGGAGTTCCACTCGCGTCGCTCCACGGCGTGCCGTACGCCGGCGGCATCGACGGCACAAACTCGCGTGCGTTGGGCGAGAGCTGCTGCGGCGACCGCTGACTGCTGCGGTAGTTCTTCATCGCTGATCGCTGCTTCATGTAGTTGGCGAATTCGGTTGGCGACAGCTGCTGGAAGTTGACTCGTTTGCCCGAGTTCTTGGGCTTGGTGGAGCCGAATTTGGTCTGGGCGAAGGAGGCGGCGGTGAAGGTGAGTGCGTTTGGTCGGACGAGAGTAGACCCGGAGCTGGATGTGGACGGGGTGCTCGGAGACCGACCACTAGGACTGCCTGGTGCTACGGGGCTGGTATTGCCGCTGACTGGCGGGACGGAGGGTGCGGCATTAATGTGGAAACCCTGTAGCGACGACCCGAGCGAATCGACCAGCGAGAAAGCCGCCTCGGTTTCGCCCCCTTCTTCCGCCGCCATCTCTTGCTTGTAGATGACCGTCACCACACCCTTCTCTGTGATTCGGTAGCTGACTTCGCCCGGGTCGATCCACATTGTTAATTCTTGAGGCAGGTTCTCGACCACCTCGTCGACGTCGAGTCCGCTCTGGATGATCGCGGATTCGACGGCGGGATCGACCTTTTGCCGGTGGATTCTGATGCACCTATAGCCCGAGCCCTTGTTGGACTGGCCCGGGTACCAGTGGCCTGCGAATTTGACGTAGAGGGCCTTCTCTATCTCCTCGGCGAGGACGTTGACTCGACGTCGTGGTAGCTTGTTGTACAGGTGGCTGCGTAGGAAGTCGACCGCGCACTGCACCTCGGCTTTCATGCTCTGATTCGACGCCATGGATCTGTCATGCACAGAGAAACAAACAAGTAGAAGGTTGGTTAGTCTCATTGCAAGTCCTCAATTCATTTCCGTCACGATTGTCCATAGCTCATTATATAAGAAAATTTGCGAACGGAAGAAGACTACAATGTACGTGCAATTACATTATGGACTTCATGTTTAAACATGCAACACACCATCAGGCCTTTCACCTATACCCTCTTTGCAAAGATATACCGCCCTTCTGACACACACACACACACACATATACACACACATACGCACATATACACATGCACATACACACACAGACAAACAGTCTTACACATTTATCTAGGTCACATGACAACGACGAAACATCTGTGACCATCTAATGCGTCCGGTTCTGATTAACAAAATCGATATTTTTCGCAGATCCCGCACTTTTCTTTCACGCACGCCTCTCCGCGTTGACCTACGCATCACCACGACAGCGACTTCCGAGCAGCGAAATCAATTCTTCACCATATGCTCCAGTTTGATTTTTTTTCTTCTACACACGGAAGTGTATTGACACGTTCTACAAATCGATTTTTCTTTTATTTTCTGTAATGACAAATTAGATCACAGAACAATGTCTGTTTTGTTTTAGAATGATATCTCTTTCTCTTCTGTGACCTTACACAGTGTGGATAATAGGCCTGGAATTAAGCACATTTTGTTTTGAATGAATTAATTGCATGAGAGCACATGATGTTCATATATGTTTTTATGCACTCTCAATATATTAGTTTTATCTTAATAGCTAGCAGCTATAACCGTGTGGGAATTTTGTTTGGAATTTCTTTACATTTTTTCAATTTTCAATTTTCAATTTATTTTCATACTTCTCGATGAATACAATGTGCAAAACAAAATAATATACAATATCCAACTTGGATGTACAACTTAATACAACATAAATATACAATATATGATAAGATGGAAATTGAGAGAGAAATATGATGGGACCTACTAGAAGCAAGCTTGATAGGCGTAAGTCCCGGTAAAATTGGTGTATATATAAATAGATATAGAGTACGGATGCAACTTAGGACCAAACTAAAACAAGAAATAACACAAATTCTTCGAGGACGTAAAACAGATACTTCTCATATATAAGTGAACAAGATTTAACCTGTGAATTTAGGGCTATGAGAATGCAAGGAGATTTTTACACATACTTAATAGCTTGAATAAACAATCAAGAGCACGTCAATAATTATCCGATTGAGTTTTTGATGCTGTCTTCATATGATACAACGTGTCGAGTTATTATGCAAACGCATAAATTACAATACCTAAGGAATCCAGTCTACGTACATGATTATACTGATACCATTAGGGCTATTGCAAACATCATTCATGTTATCATAATCAATATTTTAACAGTACTAGAATAAAGAAATATAAATATAACAATATTTCGGCGTTCCAAAGACTCTGACTCCGCTAAGGTGTCTCAATCTTAAGCCACACAATCCAAATATTGAATCAAATCTGCAAAACAGGAGAAATGCTTGAATAGAAACCAAGTAAACTAAGTCTTACACCACGGATATCATGTTCTTCAAAAGGGACTTTTTGAAATGAATACGTTGTAATTGATAGTAGTCCAGCGGGCCATATGGACAATCCGTGTTACCGCTGTCTATTCCTCAATAAATGTAGCTTCTATACCAGCAACAATACGGCCTATATCCTTAACACTCAATTTCTGGCTTTTTCATTATCATATACATCCGTAAACACTCATTCATATTGGAGTCAAATTACAATTGATAGCTTCCTAAATAATAGTTTGAACAAATGAGAGAGTGACCTTTCAATAGGAAAGAATCATTCATGCACTTATCCTCCGTATTGTCTCCCTTCGTATTTTTAGACCGCGTTTTCATACACCGTTGCCATAACAGTGCGCTATATATACTCGTAATATTTATCGTGTATTCATGAGAATCGTGCATTCGTGGTGGTTTATGTTTCATAGGTCGTGCACTTTAGGATGTATGCATGTACACGGGCATAAGAACAGCCAAGGCCACGGCGTCGTGCGTGCGCCGCGGTGATAATGCATTTCAGACTCACGATAGCGTGTGGGGGAAGAAAAGGCAATAGCGCGAAATCACTTTAAGGGAGGCGATGACGTCAGAAGGAAGGGGGAAATACTGTCCGTGCGGTGAATCCTGTCTCCCTCTCGCTTCTCTCCTCATCTCTCCCTCTCTCTCGCTCTCGCATCATCATCACCGCCACCACTACCACCACCATCTCCCCAACTCTTTCTCCCTCCCTCTCTCTGCGTGGAGACGGTCTGGTGTCTATTTGCACTCGGCGCATTGACATTCTCGCGTAACCTTCAGGAACGCGAGTAGGTTTTGACGCAAGTCGAGACTATATTTGGCGCATATTTCTCTTGACTAAATCAATACGAGCGTAACATAATGCGCCCGGGGACTTTTCCCATATTTCCGCACGACATGTTCCGTCAGGCATGCATGCTGGAGTTGGATAGCTTGATTTACAACTCTGTTTAATATGCAACAAAACGGATGATTATGCTTCCCTTTTTTTTTGCTACTTGGCAAAAAAAAAAAATGTCCATCAACGTTTCCGTTATATTATTTTATTAAAAAAAATCCCGTTCTGTTAAATTATGGATGTGTGCATCTGATTTGAGAGGGGCTTGATGAATAATGTGTATATGACGTCATCTGACGTCTAAGGTATCATATCTGGAATAAGAATGTTTGCTTGTCACTTTCCACTGCTGTCAACTCTTACAACATATGAAAGGTATATACCATATGTTCCGGTTATTTTCATATTAGATAATATAATGCTCATTATTACATAATTTGGAATAACTAGCTCAACCTGAATAATAATCACGAAGACACGAACGCTTGGAATAAATCGACATAATACATATGTCAGTAATATTGGATGACCAAACTCAGCATTATTTTGATGTAATGTCGCTCTCTCCTCGTTTGCCGTTTTGGACAGATAACACTTATACTATTGCACCATCTATATTTTGTTTGTTCCCTTATTCGGCTTCTTCCTTATATTCTCCTGCTTTTTAAAGCAATCTTTACCATCTTTTCGTCTTTACTGGTTCTATTTTCTTTTCGTCCCTTCAATTGTATTTACTTCCGTTCTCTCTCTCTATGCCTATTTCTGCACAATCTCCAAGTTAAGGTCTTTAAACATACATCTCGAGGACGGGACATTACATGCGTGTACATGGACGTTTAACACGCGCACATACGTACGTAGTACCTTCTACGCACAGACATGACATGTATATAGCCTTCGCACCACATCCTTTCCGCTGGGGCCGGTGATCAACTCTCTCTCTCTATCTCTCTCTCTCTCTCAACTCACGTCATTAATTCATTAGCATCACTTATCCCAAGACCTTTCCCTCACTCCCGCCCCAAGCTCTCATCTAACGCGCCAGCTGACGACCGTCCGAGCTGAGCCGAGCGGTGCCGAACGCCGCCGACACGTTCGAGGGAAAGGACGTCACCAACTCCATCGCATCGGCATCGTTGAAAATATTGCCCGTGCAGTTCGGAACCTTTTAATATAATATGATATCTTAGGCACGTGTGCGGTGCACAATCCTTAACTTAACAGATGCGTTGGTAATGTGTCACGGGTACCTAATTAGGGAGAATGGGGGAGGGGGGCATTCTTCCGCCTTTGATTACCCGCAAATTACCTCCTTCCCTCGCCCCGAATCTGACATAGGTTAAACCCCCACAAACAACCCCCTCCTCATAACGAGGGGCGACATTAAGTTCCCCCTTTTCGGTGTGAGACTGAAATAAAGTGTGGTTGTTGTGGTCATAGCGACCATTAGATAAGACATATATAGTTGGAAACCTATCCATCATTGAGTGTTGCTGAAGTTTTCCCCTATGGGCGGAATATTGCACCCCTCCCTCCACGACCGCGCTCGCCGTTAAGTGTCTTCCCGAACGTTAAGGAAACGGTATGGTTATTAATTACTGTCAGGAGCGATTAGCGTGATGGGCTTGTCGTTGACCACTTAATCTCGCGACCGCCAACACCCAATAACACCCCAAGCCTATGATAAAGCTTGTCATCACCATTGACAAGAGGCTTGGAATAGGCAAATAGTTAACTTAATGCAAGTCGTGACTAAAACATGGTTGATGATGGTGGTGATACATACGTAAGTGAGTGGGAGGGGTGACTGTGGGGGAGGGGTGTCCTTCTGGTATTATTTAGCTTCCGTTTATTAATATTCATTCACTTTTTTATGCAAAACAGATGGAAATGTTTTGCTAGAAAAAACTGACATAAATTATCTCAAGGACTATTTTCAGCACCATTAGTCAGTCACATGAGTGGGCTATGTAGAGAGTGTACACGCTTTTCCCCATGCGATCTGACCTTATTTCCGAACAGCTATAAACAAGATTCCCGCAGCCTGCTACTTTGTTCCTCCTTAGTGCAAAAAGTCAGAAATAGCGCTATCATACTTCCATCGAGTCAGGCAGGGAAGGGTGAATATCGGGCAGCGTTCATGACTCCACATAATATCTCGGAGTCATTCTGCCGCTGCTATTTTAGGAACGTCTACAGGGCATGGGTCCCACACATGTCGTGTTCAAGAATAGCCCTCTTTCCGCTTCCCGTTCACCTCCCGTACCCCCCCCCCCCCACCCCTGCTCCCCTTTACCCCCCCCCCCCTATCTCTCTCTCTGTCTCTCTCTCGCTCTACCTCCCTCTTTCCCCATCCTCCCGCTCTCCGTCCTTCTCTCTTCCCATTTCTATTCTTCCCATTTTCCTGCCCCTTCTCTCTGCCTCCCCCCCCCCCGCCACCCCCGCCACCCCCACCTCACCCCCACCCCTCTCTCTCCCTGTCTATCTACCCTCACGCGCCTTGCACAGGTCAATTCGATTCCCATGGTCTTACCCTTCCCCTTGACTTGCGTGAGTCATCCCCCTTCCCCTCACCGTCACCTGCCAGACGGGCGTATGAGGCCAATCGGAACTCAAGGGTGAGGGTTAAGGGGTGGGGGGAAGGGGGTGGGAGTCCAATCATGCGTGATAACTTAAAATCTAACGGCTAAGAAAAACGTATCATCTTATACGACATTGTTTCCCCGCTGCATATGCGTTTGATATATCATATTACACATGCATATCACCCCATGGTGTATTGATATTATCATTCTCTAAACTGATATTGATCATGTAAAATGTTCCATCTGGAAGTGACATTGTCTTATAAAAGCAGTATTATGTATGGTCGCATTATCTCTGGATGTAATGTAATAATTGGGATGGCTAGCTCTTCAGCAGAATGTGTAGTTACTATCGCACTAACATGGAGCCCATAATCACTTTGCATTCACGCATACTGATAGATAGCAGCGGATGATCAGTCTCTCAATTCCTTCCTGTTCTAACGCTCCCGTCGCCCGCCGCGCGATGTCAGTATGGTGCATCCCATTCATGAAGTGAGAGAGAGAGAGAGAGAGCACGAGGATGCAGACAGACAGACAGGGACAGACAGACAGAGTGAAGGGAGAGAGGACGAGGTCGGAGAGAGAGAGAGAGAGAGAGAGAGAGAGAGGGAGGGAGGGGTAGAAAGTGAGAGGGAGGGAGGGAGAGGGAGAGAGGTGGAGAAGGAGAGGGAGAGGGGGAACAAGCAGATGCATACAGGGTAATACGAGGGGAGGGAGAGGTTGAACGAGAGGGAGAATAGAGAGAATAGGGACAGAAAAAGGAGAGGAAGATTGAAGAGAGAGAGACAGAGAGAGAGAGAGAGAGAGAGAGAGAGAGAGAGAAGGTCTGATGGAAGATTAAGTACAAGCTATAAGCATCAGGAGCATGCTTAGGCGTTCTGCACGCATTCCAACACACCCGTCATCAATACGAGACACAGCGACCGTACATTGTGATAAAATACCGAGGACACACACATACCACGGATGCCTGCATCTATGCAACCCGCCAAAACCTCTTCCTCTCTCTTTCTCTCATCAATCTCCATCAGCCATCTCCTCCGCCTCTACATATCATCTTCTCTCACTTTCGTTCCATTTCCTCATAAAGTCTGTCCAGTTCACCCGTCCCCCTCCCCCTCTCTCTACCTCTCTCGCCGTCTCTATTTCCTTTACTACCCCTTCCCTCCCTTCGCTCTAACACTTATTAACCCCTGCCATCTTCTCTCTCTCTTTCTCTCTCTCATATCTATACTCGCATACATACACAGACGCACACATGTACATACCCATACACATATACACAATATACCCAACATCTCAAATTCTCCATCCTCCACCGTTCCATCTCCCTCTCCGTCCTCCCGCCCACCTCCCCCATCCCATCCCCTCTCTCCTTGCCGGAGGAAGCGACCGTCACCCATTCATTGAGCCATGTGTGAGTGACTGGGTGGACTGGTAAGCAGTGATCTAATGGTGCACACGTGAAGATTCTCCAACACATCCAACCAGACATAAATAATACTTAACGAGCTCCACATCCCATCGCTTAAACCCCGACCACTATTACAATCCTACCGTTGCTGGACGGATCATCTATCAGATTCATACCTTAAACACTAATATCTTATATATTAAGATAAGCAGTACATAATGTGCTATGTAAACAGTTCAATATACACGACGATATTGACGTTGAATAGTTAAACGATTATTAAACTAATCACTGGACTATAGATCGTAACGAAGCTGAAACAGTAGCTGTTTTTTCAGTACAAATCTTTAACTGAGCACAATATCATAAGAAGAAAGCAAAATAAGAGAAGTTTGTGGAGTGGTAGGGCTGTATAAACCGACCAGGATTGCTTTAATAACGATTAATTGAACAGCCACAAAACAAATCACAAACGCAACCGTGTAAAGTTTAAACAGGTGAAGCAATATTTGCATATGCAAATGTTATAGCTGAAGCATTGATTTCCCTCACACGAGAGAGAGAGCTGTCAATCAAAAAAGGTAAAACACTCACCTAAATGTTGTGCCAAAAAGGTGGAAATATCCTCAAGTTGAAAGCAAACACAAAATACCACAAAAGTCGGCTTGAAGTACACACTGTTCCAGACAGATAGATATTCACTGCTCAACCGCGTGCAGAATTAAGAGAGCGTGGCGTGTATGGATGCATCTGTTTCGAGAATTAAAAAAACAGGATGCCGCCCGATGTATATTGCCGCGTGCGAATGTTGTGTTGCGTGCATGTGTGAAGAAATCAAGAGCGGTATACAAAAAAATCGCGTTGTCGATGAAGCACTGGAAGAACGCCCGAGTCTGTGCGAGTTAGCGTCCTGCGCTGCACTGCTTACTCTGACGGGCACGGCTGCCCCGGCCTGCTAATATACCAAGCGAGACACACAGCTTCGCAGGAAGCTTGTCATCCACGGAGGGGGAGAGAGAGCGAGAGAGAGAGACGGCGCGGCGCACGTACGGAAGAGGCGCACGCACACACGGATTATACTACACACCGCGCATGCCGGGTGCGTCGCACATGCTCACAGCAACGCTTTCCGCAATACCATACAGTCAACACTGCGATCCCTGCGTAGTAGACCTATACCTACATGTGCAGAAATGCAACGGAAGGTAATACTTCGTACATGCACGGACTTTACATGCTTCAAAACAAAATATCACTACCTCCCACATTTTTACACAAACCGTTCGCACTCACGCACACACGCACACACACGCATATGCACAAACAATGCAACTTTGAATCCAATCCAATTGCAATTTTCAAATATGGTTGCAAAAACAACAACAATATGCTACACGAAACACTGGTGCTCTTCCGCACATACTCACACGCACACACATACACTCACACACACACACACACATACACACACACACATATACACACACACAAATACACACACATGCACACATATGTGCACACACATTTACGTACATACTCACACATACATGCATATATTCACATTTACATACACACATACAAATGCACACATATGTTCATCACACACGAGCATGAACAGACATACACACATACACATCGCACATCTACCATAATACAAAAATGTACATTACATACACATACACACTTGTATATATGATGCATTATGCAATCACATATAATCATAACATAAGCACTACTCACATCAAGTATCAAAAATGGCTGACGAATTTGTTCATTCATCTACACTCTTTGGACCGTTAAATCTTACTTGGAGATAATAGCGAAGGTTCAGCTCTCCCTTTAAAGGAACGACAACATGATCACAACAACCTGGGCGACGGATCTTAAGTGCGGGGTTGTTTGCATGGAGGAGGTATGGAGGTTAATGACGCATATGCCCGCGCACGTTGCGTAAAGCCGAGCCCGAGTTGTTGTCATTGGCAGACCCAACCATTAACACCATGAGCGCAACACAAACCAATCTTCCCAGTATTCTATGGGATTTGCATGTAGAATCTGCGCAGAAACGCATGTATGGTGTATACAGAGTTAATATACATGTGTTATGCACGAGAAGGGAGGCAGTGCCCCGATGTGTATTTATGATTCGCCACTACGATCACAATCACTACAATCACCACTACCACAGACCACAGTACCACTATATACCGCACCATCACCACCACCACCACCACCACCACCACCACTAACACCAACACCATCACTACTACACCATCATCACTACCACCACCACCGCCACCACCACCACCACCACCACCACCACCACCACCACCACTAACACCAACACCATCACTACTACACCATCATCACTACCACCACCACCGCCACCACTTCCACCACCACCACCACCACCACCACCACCACCAACACCACCACCACCACCACCATAGGTTTCCAGTAGCATTGTACGTCGCACACCAGTATGAAGGCGCCATACGGAATCAAAATGGGTATATGTGTTTTAACAAAGTATGTACAGATATCAAGACAATAAACAAAATTGACATATACTAACATATGTTATTCAAGTAGCTGTGGAATATTCAATCAACGGTAGTCAAATCATCAACTTGATTGTGCCCTGAATTGCATTGGAATTATATATTTCGTTGGTGAATTCAAACATGAAGAGGTTGACTGACACGTGTCTGCTTTATAACACATTACGATTTTAAAAAAGGGACAGGTGTTTTAATACAAATCATTGCAATGATGAATGGTGTAATGGTTACTGTTGATGAAGATATGAAAAATATACACTTGTTTCCCATTTTCTTCTTGTTCTCCTTACCTTAATTTCCATTTATTATCTATCCAACCATCAAACTATATATTTGTTGTCAGCATACATTATCTCAATATCTATAGATATATATATTTTGATATTGATCTGTCAATATATTCACTAATCTCTCGATGCATCTTCCTTGCTATATCTCTCCAAGTCCATAATGTTTATACCCATCATATTTTACACATACTCACCGACATATTTACCTATTATCTATCTAACCAATGATTCCCCCCCCCCTCTCTCTCTCTCTTTCTCTCTCTATGTGAATGTGTGTGTGTGTCTTTCTCTTTCGATATCTATATAGATATATGTATATAAATTTATATTTGTGTGTGTGTGTATGTGTGTCTCTCTCTCTCTCTCTCTCTCTCTCTGGGTCACAGCTCGAGCGGTCACACGCGACTCACACGCGTCCCTCCTCTCGTCAATGTAAACACGCCACGACAAGCACGTCCCCACTAGCACTGAGATCTCGACTGAGCTCACACAAAGATAAAGCCGTGGGAAGCAAGCAGCATGGTGTGCTCAACCTCACCGATAACCACAAGTCCAAATATATTTAAGATAACACATGGCACGTGTCTGTCTATATCTGTTTTCATAAATAAACACATATTATAGATACCGTTCCCATAGCCATAGACTGTGTATAGGAATTGTAGGTATAACATCACCACAAAACCACGAGGACAAACCCTATGGTGAAAGAGCTGGTCGAATTATTTCCTCATCAGGAGAGAGAGATAAGGCGCGGTTAATATTTGCAATCATCCTGTGTGTCTGTCTTAATAATTATCTCTAGAGAAAAAGGAAAATCAAATAAAAAATGGCCTTTGTTGTGTGGTGTGTGGAGGATGAGTTTTTGTCATAATTACGCACCAGCTGTTTGGACTACTAGGGCATAGGGGGGGGGGGGGGGGGGGAAGGCTGACCGGCGTGCGTCAGTACCATATGATATCGATAAAGTGGGTAAGTAAGACATCATTGCTTTTTTTTTTGGATGGCGTATAAACAGAAGTCTTCTTCCACGACTGGTTCACACAATACATACAACACATATATTATATACGCAACTAAAAATACCACATTGAAGTTGTTGGCACACAAGCAATTCACACTTTACTGTCATAGCTTGCATAGGTAACACATACACACACACACATCCTATAAAATTGTGTTTTGTTTGGCACACAAATGGTTCAACCACAAGGCAAGAAAACTCAACTCGCCAAAATGCACTGATGACCTGATATCTGAGCAAAACACCAGAAAACTACATCAACTGCATATGATTTGCGTAAATTTACATTTAAGGGAGAGTAGCCGGGCTTTCTACAAAGGTCACCTACTTTCAGTGGTGTTTTTTGTCCACTCTACTCCTGCATAGCCCCCTAAAGCTGACCCACTAAACGCGAGCCTCTGGCTTTCCAGATTTCCCCCCAGAACAGAGATACAAATCATATTCCACTGCCGGAGTGCTATCTATAGGAACGCCAGCATAACCTACAAATAATTGCACTCAATAATGGGGGATTGGGTGTACGAAAGTGATACAGTATTTTCCTTTTTTTTCCCCCACTGTTTTCTATCCACCAACTCGTTCTCTCTCCTTCCTTCTCTTTCTCTACCAAACCGCGAGCTTGTGTATTTTGTGCAGAGTAGCTTGTTCCTGTCGTCTTTAAAGTGCACTTTATTAGCATATTTCGTAAGAAGTCCTCTCACATTCTCAGATGCAGCTTATATTTTGTTTTTCCTGCTATCTGGCATGTTTTTCATGCGTCCTGTCAACGTTGCCCCCCTCTCTCCCCCTATCTCTCCAGAATGTTGCTCAACCAATGCTCTTAGCAGTATCTCTTACTCTTTCCTGCTACCTTGTTCGCCTTACCGCCACTTTTTCCTCTTTTCCATCTTTCTTGCACATAATACACACACACACACACACACACACACACACACACACACACACACACACACACACACACACACACACACACACACACAAATATACAACCACACACACACTCATAAATATACAAATAATATTCATACACAAAAAGATTTAAACACACACACAAAATATACACGTGACACTAAACAATATTTACTCTCTCTTTGTCTAACCCCTCTTTCCTCTACAGTATCTCATCACTCTTTCCTCATTCCTTTCCACCTCTATCCCCATCCTCGTTCATCCCTTCCCTCAATCATTGCCTTCCATTCTTATCGCACGCCCAGCACGCACCCCGTATCACACACGTACATTCTCCCTCACTCTCCCTGTAGTAACATATCCCGCGTTTTTGTTATCCTCTTCACGCGCTTTTTCTCCTCTTCCCGCGTTTTCCCCTCGTATTTTAACCTCTCCTCGGTTGAAGCACACTTCTTCTTCCCCGCAGTGACTTCCGAATCAAGTTGGGCGGATATGGTGCGGCCCTAAATAGAACCCAGAAGTAATCAATATATTTTTACGGCTGCCTAATTACCGACCCGAAAGCGTGTGTTTCAGTACTTTTCGTCCCACTTTCTCCGCGAGAGGGAGAAGACTGTGGATAGTGAGATATAGGAAGGAGATATGTAGCGACAGAGCAAAGAGAGAGAGAGAGAGAGAGAGAGAGAGAGAGAGAGAGAGAGAGAGAGAGAGAGAGACAGACAGAGAGACAGAGAGAGACAGAGAGAGGGTGGACTGAGAGTGGGGAGTATATTACATTTAAAGGAAGGGGGCTGGTAGGAGATAAGAGAAAGGGAAAGCAAAGAGGGTAGGCATGGTAGGAGAAAGAAAGCTTAAAAGATACATATTGTGAATGAGAGAAATATAGGGACATAAAGGGGATATAACTAGTAATGTGGAGCTCAAACCATGAGTCCATGAGCTCTGTATACTATAGTATAACTTTTATTTTATTCTTCTTCCTATATTCTGCGTATCTCTTATGATCATCGAAAACAATGACTTGACGAAAAGTCACAGGGATAACTCAAAACCGCGAAATACGTTCCTAGATAACTTGATCAAATTGTTAAAAAGTGTTTCCATGAAACCTCAAACATATACGTAGTTCCTCGATGCGAAAGTATAACAACTTGATTGAGTTATAAATCATTAACGCTTATACAGCATATAACGCATATTATATATTTCGATATAAATCTCATGTGGGTTTCTCCATTCAAATAAAAATAAATCAAATTAATATAATCGGTAGGCGTTAGGTTTTGGTCGGGGGATAAAATGTCTTTTCTTGAAATTCCTCTTTCCTTGTTTAACTTGTACTGTTTTTTGTTGTTGTCGCAAACGAGTGTATAAACGTTAACACGTACCACATTACGTACGGAACGCTTACAGCATCGAACTATTATTTAATATTTCTAACATGAAACAATTACAGTGAGTTCCAAGTGTTACCATGGTAAAAAATATCCAGTCGGTACTCGCAATGCATTCCTTTAGATGGAGGCGAACGCTGATTCACGGGCGCACAACTATGATTTTTATTGAGATGATATTCATAAACTGACCTGGCACAGGAAAAAAATCCATTAAAAAATGGCATTGCCGATAAAGCAAGAATCATAATGATTTCATCAGCTTTGGCAAAGTGGTATATAGATGTGTTCCTTTCTTATGTCTTACTTTCGTTATATATGCATTCTTTGTATCATTTCCAATGGATAGTTTCATGTCCTTGTTCCTCCTCCACGCCCCCCCCCCCCCCCCATTGTAATAATCATCACCATCATCGGCAACAGAACTCTCATTACCATAGTCATCATTACTATCATCATAACCGTGGTCATCATCCCTTTTCCTTTCTTCTATTGCATTTTTCTGTTTCCTTTTCTTCTCCACCGCGCGTTCTTCCTCCACATACCATAACTCTTCGTTACCATGGTTACCCTTTTTACTTCATCCTTGTTTACCTTCGCTTCTTTATGGCTCCACTTCTATAACATCTACCAAACACACGTAAGAAATGCCTGACAAGCTCTTAAAACACACACATACACACACACACACACATATACCTACATACACACACACACATACACGCACGCACACACACACATACACACACATATTTTTTTTTTTTTCAGCGCCAATATACACACACACACACATACACATACACATACACATACACATACACATACACATACACACACACACACACGCACGCACACACACATACACACACACACACACACACACACACACACACACGCGCGCGCGTACACATACTTTTGCTAACCACACTCGCAAGCGTCATTTCACCCACAGTATACTCGCGAGTGCTTTAAAACAGATAAGTATTAATTCAGCCCTTCTCGCGAGATTAGACCACCCTTAATAATATTCGCATCCACTCTTGTTTGCGTCAGAGCTGATAAATAATAACCGCTTTAAGCCGTGGATTGATATACAGGTCATACCCCGTGAGTTCATTCAAAATTGGCACTCTAACCAAATATGTGCGCGCTTGAGCGAGGAACGAATTCCGTAGGAGAGGCGTGCGTGAGAAATAGGGGGAAAAGTGAATCCACACAAGAACACAAACCCTAGTCCGATGCACATAAATAGGTAAAATATCGATGAGATTAAAATGATATAACTCCATATCGCATCATCTCGGCGCATATGAACTCTCTAGCGGATGTTTTTCTCTCCACCCCATTACGTCGAGACATTTGCGTACCAGCTTAGTTGCCATATCGATTTCACTCTACTCCTGAATGTTGTTGAGCCATATTTTCTTCTGCTTTTCCCTCGGTTTGTTTGCATTCCACCTTGTGCATCAAACAGCATGGGGAATGAACTTTAAAGCTCATTTTCATTTCAACGCTTTCCGTTCACGTTTCCATCTGATATCAGTCCTAGCGCATCGATTTCAATGTTTTTTCTGTATCTAAACTGTAACATTTTCAGGAAAAAACGCCATATCCTCTAACGCACTCTAAAGTCCGTTATCAGTGCTACGTGATCTTCATTAGTATTCACGTTCCTCAGTCACTGGCCTACAATATTGAAAACAGTGCATTCCAGACACTTCATGATAGTTTAGAATCATGTTCAATATCTGGAACTAAAGAACAAATCACGAAATTCATTGCGGATGTTTCGCCTCGGGTCTTAAAACATATCGCAATCCACATAAATATCAGCACACGACGTAAATTATATGAATAGAACTGCTAATCCAAACAATATGAAATGATGTTGATAATTTCAGTCAACGCTATTTTGCTAAGAATTTGTTTGTTGAAAATGTAAATAACAAATTGCATCTCACATGTGTTGAATTCACGCAATCATACATAATGTAGTCCGATGAAAAATATACGATATGATTTTCAAATGTTTTCAGGTTCTTCGATTACATCCCAAATACCTTTCGAACGAATATCACGATTAATAGCACCACTTGGACTACTCTGCGTTCATAAATGATTGTACATTCGCTTTTCCCCATAATACGCCCTCAATTTTCTGTATTCTTATCGAGATAACTCCCTGCACATCACATTGCTACGATATGACAATATGAACCGAGCTGATTATCTTTTTATGCGCAATCAAGGCATTTTTGCACTGCCAATAGACACCATTCCCATATATCAGTACGGAGTCTGGCAGAGAAGAGGTTAACACTGAAACCGGTATTGAGGCATGTTTGCACTGGTGATACCACCATTCCCATAGGTCAGTACGGAATCTGGCAGAGAAGTAGTTAAGTCTTTATGCGCCATTGAGGCATATTTGCACTGGTAATACACATCATTCCCATAGGGAAGTGTGGAGTCTGGCAGAGAAGGAGTTGATACCGTGATGTAAGGTCTGATGGAAAGTAATTATGGAATATATCACTGTCTTCCGCCCACCAGAGCATGGCCTTGCGGTAAACATACAAAAACACCCTCCTTCATCTACTTTGTTTCTTAGTAATATCCTCCCGGAATCTCTTATTTACCGTCTTCATTAACCCCGTGCATATCCTATTTTTCACGGGGGTGTACCTTTCCTCTTCCGCAACAGAATCATAAATAAAAGAAGAGGAATTTCATAATATTTCGTCCACGCACATTACCAGGAAGTGTGAGTCTCTCCCATACGTCCGCAGATTTTGTCCTTTTTGTTGGCGTCTTTGAAAACACCCATGCCTTGCTGTGTGCGACAGAAAATCTGCGCGCGCGAGCTCCCGATGTAATTGCATAACCCGATTTGGCTTGCTATCCACTAGCTGATGACGTCAGGGGAACTAATACGCGGGGAGCGATGGAAGATGGATTTGCCCGCACGCTGCATGCTGTGCGTGCGGGCAGCGCATTGCATAGCGTGCATGGTGGATGGTGGCGGCTGGGATGCGGCAGTGGGGAGATGGAGAGGAAGAGAGAGAGAGAGAGAGAGAGAGAGAGAGAGAGAGAGAGAGAGGAAGAGGGAGGCGGGATGAGGGACGTGCAGGAAGAAAGAGAGAGCGGGAGAGAGAGAGAGAGGAGGCAGAGAGAGAGAGAGAGAGAGAGAGAGAGAAGGGAGGCTATATATAGCTCTCTTAGCTCTGTCAGACGAAGCTAGGCCTTTGCGGCAAAACAAGGCGATGGATTTTTTTACCTCCTCTCCTCTCCTTTTTTTTCTTGCCGGAGCGATTTACGTCAGTAGAGTGTGTACGAGCAGACATGATCTTTCGTGGCGCGGGAGAGAGTGAGAAAGAGACGAGCGGGATGTTGGCTTTGGGATTGATGGAGGAAAGACAAGAAAAAGGAAGACACATCAAAACACAGACTGGGAAATCGGAAGGAGGTGGTGGTGGTGGTGGGAGGCGTGGGGGGGGGGGGTAGATGCTATCAGAGAGGAAATGCAGATGAGATGGAAGAGTAAACAAGATTAAGAAAGGGACCAAAATAAATAAATTGGAAAAGGCTGGAGGGAAAATAGATGGATAATGAATTCATCTATATATATGTATAGAGAGAGAGAGAGAGAGAGAGAGAGAGAGAGAAGAGAGAGAGAGAGAGAGAGAGAGAGGGGCGGACAGAAGGAAGATATATTATATAAGAATGCGCATACAATGAGAAATATCGCAGAAGGGGGCATTTGAAAATAAAATGTCATAAATTGGACAGGAAAATCACGAGAGGATGCAGGCGTGAAAGCCTGGACTCACGCATGTTCCATGTAAGAACTCCTCACGAGATGTCTTCACGACTAGATGGCGCACTCATGCACATCACGAGAGATATGAAGCCACATGTTCGTACTGCGTCATTGCCCATGATAAAAAAAAAGCCCCCCCCCCAAAAAAAAAAAAACAAAAACAAAAACAAAAACAATGTGACAACCTACAAAACCGACACCTATTGCCCTTGTCGCGGTGTGCCACCTCATGGTATGGGTATTCCGAGCAAGAGTCTGTTTTGAAACAGTCACACCAAAATCTTCCTCAAAAAGACTCTGACTTTGCATCGGAACTCAACATCAACATCTCCTCAACAGTCACAGCTTTCCGTTCGCCTTTCTTTCACGGCATTTACAACACAGTGTGTTATATCATGGTGTGCTTTCTTGGATGCGGAGAGGGTGTATTTCCTGCGCTGAGATAAAAAAAAAAGGACATTTATGAAAGTTGATACTCAAATAAACCGGCATATTATCATATTCGGTAAAAATGGAATTCTTGGATTGTTGATCCGGAACTGATGATATGAAACTTTGGTTACATCTGTTACAAAATGATGTATGCGACAAAGCCAACCAACAAGCCACGGCATCATGTGCGCATGCGCAACAAGACGAACAGCGCAGCGTGGTGTAATCTAATATTTCATTATGTGAGGGACATCCGTTGGGGATTGCAAATCACGCTTGATACAAAAATACAATTAAGAAGGTCTTTATTGTTCTCGGGACTAGACGGGTCTCGAGTTACAGGAGCACCAGTACAGCCGACTCCTGCAAATTCGGTAAATAGCCTGTAAATTGTAAACAAAAACATTGATGGCGAGTGAAAGATGCAAGGGGATGGACAACAAGTCTTATGGCACGTACATCTGTTTATTCATACAAACACACACACACACGCATACACACACACACATACTCATGGACACACAAGGCTCACAGTATTATTTTGCTTGGACTTGAATCAGTCTTGGGTTAATGTTTGGCAACCTGTGTTGGTGGTTTTATATGGAAAATGGAATTTAATTATAATCTGACAAGATTCGGAAGGATTTATATGCAATGATTTTTCTCTACTTGATAGAGTGAGGGGAAGGGGTGGTGGTAGTAAGGGGGGGGGGGGGGGTGGATGTTAATGAGATGGGGTGGCAGTGAGGGAACAGAGGTACTCCTTTATAGTTTTACCAGTCAAACGCCGAATTCTTTATCTATGGAAAATTCATTTAACGGACACCTGAGTGCGCCAAAATAGCTTGCTAACATAATTACATAATGGCCGTTGGTCAGAAGTGACTTAAAATATTTTGCTTTCTAATAATGGTACACGCTCGTGTGCAGAAAAGGGGATATAACGAGTACCATTTAAAACAATATGATATGACAGTATCAAAAGAGAAAAGAAATACACCGTGGAATAACGATGTCAGGTCCGTTCATTTCACTGTGGAGCTGATATGGTGGCATCACCGTGCTTAAGCTGAACGGCTGTACACGCTGACAGCACCAGATGGAAGGAACTATTTTCGGGGTCTATGTTTGAGGGGTGGTGACGTCAGTGATTGATCTTCAACACATGCCAAGTGTGTCAAGTAGACCCTGAAAAGATCGCTTTACCTGGCCGCGTTCACACGGGCGCGTGGAGAAAGATCATTTTTACTTGGTTGCGTTCTCACGGGCGCGGGGTGAAATATCTTCTTTACCTGGCCGCGTTCACACGGGCACGGGTAAAATATCGCTTACACCTTACCGCGTTCTCGCGGGTGTGGTAAAAGATCGTCTTTACCTGGCCGTGTTCATACAGACGTGGGAAAACAAACACAGTGTTTAGATCAATGAGAATATATGGATTTGGGTACTGTCACATGTTCTGTCACAGGCCTCTTGAATCTTACACATCTGTTTGTGTGTATGTCTTTATGTGTGTAGTATGTGCATGTACTAACACACACACACGCACACAAACTCATGTGTATATGCAATCACATACCAACTCACATATATGCACACTTTGATACAACACTATATGCACATACCATAAGGGACTGTTGGCATTGCACAAATCTAATGTCGTGCTGTATTGGGTTGGTCACCTGTTAATAGGGTTAGGAATGATGCATAACCTGACAAACTCCAACTGTCTATGGAAACAGGCCAGGTTCGATGGCATCGCAGTAAATTGTACCAGCATGTGCATGTGAAGTTGTTTTTACTGATACGTGAGTTGACGCGCAGCAGTGCTGTATCGCTGTCTGTATACACCTGTCCTTAGCAAGGGGTCGGTTTCACGACACTAAACCAATACCAGTGCCAAATACCATGACATCGACCATGCCAAGTTATAAAGATCATGAATGTCGAAGATGATGTACTTTATGTAACTCAAACGAATTTTCCGTAATGTTTATCATTCATTTTTGTTTACTTTTTTAATTGTTTCCGTGTAAAACAAATCGGCAAATGATTGGTGTTGTGAAACGCCTTCTGAAACATGTACACATATGGTTGGAACATGCTACTGAGGTGGTGCCAGTAGTTGGTTGTGGTGGTTGTGGTGGTAGTGGTGGTAGTGGTGGAGATGGTAGTAGTGGTGGTAGAGTTTGACCGTGATGAAAGTGGTGCTAGAGGTGGTGGTGGTGCTTGGTCATGTTGGTGGTGGAGTTGGAGATGGTGGTAGTGGTGGTGATGGGGTTACAGGTGGTCGTGGTAGTGATGGTGGAGATGGCGGCGATGGTAGTGGTGGTACTTGGTCATGGTGGTGGTGGTGGTGTTGGTGATGGTGGTAGTGGTGGTGATGGGGCTTGGTCATGGTCGTGGTAGTGGTGTTGGAGGTGTTAGTAGTGGTGGCAATAGTGGTGGTTGTGGTGCTTAGCCATGGTGGTGGTAGTGGAAGTGCTTGGTCGTGATGGTGGTAGACGTGTTGGAGATGGCGGCGGCGGTTGTGGTTGTGCTTGGTCGTGCTGGTGGTAGTGGAGTTGGAGATGGTAGTAGTGGTAGTGGGTGTGTGCCTGGTCATGGTGGTGGTAGCGGTGTTGGAGATTGGGGTAGTAGTGGCGGTGGTGCTTGATCGGGGGGGGGGGGGGTATGGTAGTGGTGTTGGCAATGGTGGAAGTTGTGGGTGCTAGAGCTTGATCGTGGTGGTGGTGGTGGTGGTGGTGGTAAAGGGGTGTTGGTGCCAATCGTATTGTGGTAGTGTCGATACAGGTCATGGTGGTAACTGTGGTGTTAGTATGGTTGACGTTGGTGATGGAGGCCGTATGGTGTCAATGGTGGTGACTGCGGGGAGTGGTAGATGGGAAAGAGGGCATTGTAGTTGGGCAGGCGACCTGGATTTTTTTTAACCCTTCATGTGCCAGAAAAAACCCGCTGCTCTGTGCCATTTGTGTGTAATTTGTGGCACACGTGGCACATAAATGTTCAATTGGGTTCGAAACACGACAAGAGAAAAATCAAACATCGATTCACTGTACAGCTATTTATCCACAAAATTTCTTCCGCCATTTGAAATGTTTATCTTTTGTTTCGTGTCTGGTCCTACATTACGTTTGGAAACCTTCGCTCGATCAGATATCTGCAGCTAGTATACGACATCACTATCATGACTATAGCCCATATACCCTGTCGACCAACCACTTTCGCATTATATATACATGTTTATTTTTGTTGTTGCAAGAATAATCATTGGGTAACAGTAAACGAAGACCGTTGAAGTCACTTCCTAATCGTAAGCTATAACTAGTATATAACTATAAATAGAATTCGTCAAATCGTCCCAATATCTAACGATATTCTTTCCGGTTCCATAGTCTATCACACGGGTTGCTCGCGGTGGAAAAACAAGATTATTGACCAAAGTTAAGGTATGAAAGCGAGTTGGTATAATCCCTTACATCCAGTGACCCTCGGCACAGATCACGCGGGGAAAATCAAACAAAAATAAAAGAGAAGGTGTAAGGGGGGGGGGGGGCTGACAGAGGAACACTTCCGACTAATTGATGGTCGTCGTTTGACAGTTTCTCGCGCAACAATTAAGGACGGGGATAGATCCATTACATCAAAAGGCGACAGCGATCAACGAAACGACGAACATTGCGCGCGACGGCTTACCGCGCAAGCCCGAACGCAGCCGAAGATCATGTCTGCCCGGAAACTGCTACTGACGTCAGCAAAGCCTATCAAGCTACTGCCGTAGTCATCCTGCTCGCTTCTGATTGGCTGAGCCGGCTTTGATGCTATATACGTAGTACGCTCTGTTTGCATGCACTAACGTCGATAAACATAAATTACAGCGTATATATATATATATATATATATAAGTATATACTTTTTTACATAGGAAAAAGTTTCCTGTACACCAGAGCTATGGTGTATTGATAATTCAGGCATTATTAGTGTCGCTTAAAATAGGCTGTCCTAGGTCGTAATGCTGTGAGACGATACCTCGTGCTCTGACGCAAGCGGGTGCCAGAAAAACTTGCAACAAACAACAAAATTCAATGGTTCGGGACTAGAATGCCATCTTATCTCTCTTTGGCGGTATTTCGAGCCTGAGTGGCGTTTTGTTCCAAATCGGATGTTTTTGACCCACTTGAACGAGATGTCAAAAAAAGAAGGGAAGAAATCGCTTCCAACGATTTTGATAAGACTTAATTGCCAGGCAGGAAACCTGGAATGCCCCCGCGAACCCTCTCCCCTCTGTTCTTCTTTTCATGGGTTATTTTTAGGTGAATCTAGAGGCTTTCTTTTTGCCCGTTTCGCTCAATTTTTTTGCTTTTGTTCAAGATTTTGACAGCTACAACAAAAGTTTTGATATCACTTCGACTGAAAACGGATGCCTCATTTGATTCTCGGGGCCCCCAGGCGGGAAAAGTTTCCCCACACAAACAATGTTTTCTTCCTAAATCCAAAATATGGCCACCCACTCATTACTTATGCTGTTTTACTGCACGAGAATAAAAACAAGGAGGGTTTGATGCTCTGTGTATAGATGTAAGCTGGCCGGCAGAGCCCGGGGCAACGTCTCCTTCTTATCCCATTGAATATATAAATGGCTTCCATCTCTCGGTCAGTAACTCTTTAATTCTGTCGACATTTCATTCCAAACAAGTTGGCCGAGATGGGACCCCTCGCTGCAGGGATATTGGAAACAAACTCCATGAGACTTAAACTGGGGGAAAAAAGAGAAAAGAAGAATAAGCGACAAAAATAGCGGGGGCAAAACCGAGTTGGAGCAGAGAAATGGAAATAAGTGATTAAGAAAACCACCCACAATATAGATTTAAATATAAAACCTAAACAGGACAAAATTTTGTCGAAAACAAGTCCATATCTAACGTAGATAGGTACGGTCTGACTCTGAAATTGGTTACGCGGTCGGAATTTAAACGCTTCACATCGCTGATTTTACTGCTTTGCGCCTAATCTGATGTCTTCAAATATGACTTCTACACTATCGTAAACCAAAATATAAAAGAAAAAAGAATCTGTTCGCATTATGAAGCAGTTTTTGGCGCCAGGCTTAGCCGAAGAGTGCAGGAAAAAGATGACAATATTGCCCCGGCCTCGTTCAATGCACGGCCCGCCGAAACATGGCCTAACTTACTGACGTCAACAATGAATCACCGCGGGGTGTGTGTGACCCTTGACCTTTATCTATAATCCGCTCCATTGCCTTCCGCCCGTCAGCGGGAGCTAGCGGCGAGCATTAGCGCACACACGTGCGGGTATGTGCGTGAGTGTGTATGTGTGTTTGTGCGCGCGCAGTATGGCCGTCCGATCGAAATGAAAATGCCATTCATCTAAATGCACACCCCATCCACGATGGGGGAAAACGTGTAAGGGCTTACCGCTCTTAAAGGTAAATCATTGGGGTTGAACGTCTGAATAATAGATCATTCCGCTTGGACAACCTGGACCAATTAACCTTAGCATAGGATGTCAGACCGCGGACTGCATCGACGCATACTTCCGCCTGTCGTGTTTCAT
Organism: Arbacia lixula; assembly: GCA_963669155.1. NCBI lineage: Eukaryota > Metazoa > Echinodermata > Echinoidea > Arbacioida > Arbaciidae > Arbacia > Arbacia lixula. The sequence goes on from OZ022579.1 coordinate 11,020,213, forward strand.
TTAACTCTCACAGTGCCAAGCCAGGCAAACCCCACTGACCCCGTTATTGTAGCTATAGTAGTCAGAGTGTTAAGAAAACCACATGTTGATATCACATTTATTTCACTCATTTCTATATACATTTATCTTATTTCTTGAGGATCAAAAGTGCTCATTGAGAGAAAGTAATGGTGGTCACGAGCAGTCGAACATGGTGTGGTCTGGTGGAAAGTATCATTTATAAGAATGCACGGACAGAAAAACGCAAATTCGTCATGTTTTCGTCTTGTTCATCATTAGTATAAGCAGTTATAGTAGAAAGCCTATTGGAAGTGCGCGTAGTAGGGTAATATTACCCGTATTACAAGTAACAAAGGTAGAAGAAGTAGTACAAGTAGTAGTGGTGATAATAATAGTAGTAGTAGTTGTTGTTGTAGTAGTAGCAGCAGCAGCAGTAGTAGTAGTAGTAGTCGGAGTAGTAGTAGTAGTTGTAGTAGTAGTAAATGTTGTAGATTTAGTAGTATGATAGAAGTAGGATAAGTAGCAGCAGCCGTAGACGTTGAAGAAGTAGTAAGAATCATAGTGGGAGTGAAATACTAGTACTGCGATAGAAACAAACATAATGAGAGCTAGTATAATAACAATGAAGTTACGAAATTATACTGACGCTGCTGTTGACATGGTGATGAATATACTGCCCTACTCTGACAAAAGGAAGCAAGTGACAAATCTGGGTTATTGGTATTCTTAGATTGTACCCAGCATTCCCTACATGCGACCAAAATCTAGAAAAGAAATGCCAATCTTGCTGCGAGATATTCAATCTAACATGGTGTGGTGTTGCATTGATGCCAATGCAAATGATAGACATATTTTGCTCATTTACAAGAAGAGTCTTACAAAAAATAGTTGCTTCCTTTTGTCAGATTAGGGCAGTAAAACGGAGGGAGTATCCAAGGTGGTGGCAATGGTGGTAGTTTGTGTGGCAGCACCAGAAAGATTAGCTCTTAGAATCTACACCAGAAATATCTGTCGTACTTAAGAAATAATAGTAGAAAAAGAAGAAGAAGAATAAGTAGTAGTAGTAGAAGTAGGAGTAGTAGTAGTAGTAGTAGTAGTAGTAGTAGCAGTAGTAGTAGTAGTAGTAGCAGTAGTAGTAGTAGTAGTAGTAGTAGTAGTAGTAGTAGTAGTAGTAGTAGTAGTAGAAGTAGAAGAAGAAGAAGAAGAAGAAGAAGAAGAAGAAGAAGAAGAAGAAGAAGAAGAAGAAGAAGAAGAAGTAGTAGTAGTAGTAGTAGTAGTAGTAGTAGTAGTAGTAGTAGTAGAAGTAGTAGTAGTAGTAGTAGTAGTAGTAGTAGTAGTAGTAGTAGTAGTAGTAGTAGTAGAATTAGAAGTAGTAGTAGTAGTAGTAGTAGTAGTAGTAGTAGTAGTAGTAGTAGTAGTAGTAGTAGTAGTAGCAGCAGCAGTGGTAGTAGTAGTAGTAGTAGTAGTAGTAGTAGTAGTAGTAGTAGTAGTAGTAGTAGTAGTAGTAGTAGAAGTCGTGGTCGTAGTAGTAGTATTGATGCCAGCAGTAGAGTTAGTGGAAGTTTGAGTAGTCCAATATTGAAATACTACTAGAGGGAGAAGTGGCAGGAAAAGTAGAACTACAAGTAGAAGTTGTTGTAGTAGTAGAAGTAGAAGTAGTAGTAGTAGTAGTAGGCCTAGTAGTAGAATTAATATTAGCAGATGTAACAATAGTAGTAGTAGTAGTAGTAGTAGTAGTAGTAGTAGTAGTAGTAAAATGAGTAGTAGAATTATTATCATTATTATTATTATTAGTAGTAGTAGTAATAGTAGAAGTAGTAGTCGTAGTAGTAGCAATAGTAGAAGTAGCGCTAGTAGTAGTAGTAGTAGTAGTAGTAGTAGTAGTAGTAGTAGTAGTAGTAGTAGTAGTAGTAGTAATAGTAGTAGTAGTAGTAGTAGTAGTAGTAGTAGTAGTAGTAGTAGTAGTAGTAGAAGTAGTAGTAGTAGTAGTAGTAGTAGTAGTAGTAGTAGTAGTAGTAGTAGTAGAATTAGAAGTAGTAGTAGTAGTAGTAGTAGTAGTAGTAGTAGTAGTAGTAGTAGTAGTAGTAGTAGTAGTAGTAGTAGTAGTAGTAGGATGAGGAGGAGGAGGGGGGAGGTATTGCGACATCATCAATATTGCTGAGTACTGGCTTCGACACCAAAACAGCAGGCAAAAGAAATTGTGTAGAAAGCTATCATCGATGATCCGCCATCAATAAATGCCATGTTAGGACAACCTGTTATCAAATCACTGTGACAGATAATCCGCAGAAAATAGAGGGCATGAATATTTAGATTATACATCATATGCACGATATTACCTTCTCTGTGCGCAAAAAACTCCCACAAAAATCCTTATTTGTTTGTGTAGTTTTAAATCGGTTTGTTAAAAGCTACCTAAATACCTTATCAAGGTTAAAACATGTCTCTCATATCTAAAGAGTATTTCTGTGCCTTTCTACCTTTTTGTCAATATTTTTACACGCAGGGAACAAAACGCAGATTATAATGCACATTGCTAGATGAGACGTAACGGTTTGACCTGATAACATTTGAATGCAGATTTACAACCATATTATGACAATGATGCTGGTTCATTAATTTGCAGATACAGAAGAACACCGTAACCTCGTTTATAATCTACTAATTATGAGCGAGATTGCAAATTGAGATGATCGATATTTGCCGAAATCACAAATAATTTTCCTGTTGCAAATTTGTTTTTCGACAATGTCACCTTCACCAGAATTACCTCCGCAAAACACGGACAACTCTTTTTGAAAGGTTTGAAGCTTGGCGGTATCGAGTGGAGGGGGGGGGGGGACTGAGTTATTTCTCGCCCCTAATCCCCACGATAGATGCCCCGCCACTCGGCCAATATCCTGTTTCTCCATAAGAGCTAATTCAGGAAGTTAAATAATTCCTGTTTACAATATCGCGGAACTTATCATTTCGAACGCCACTGACCTCTACCATCGGAAGGATGCATCACCCTTAACGACCGTGTTTTGATGTCCTTCTGCTCATAATGTCAGATTCTTTTGTCAATTCCGTTTCCTACCCTTAAATCGCCCGACGCTCTTTTCACCCATAGAGTCGCATACTGCGTCATAGTTGCGTAGCTTGGGCCAAGCCGCTCTTTACCAGCAATCACCGACCACTTCATCAGCTTTCTCCGCTTTCAGGGGCGGGGGACGGCGGAGGAGTCGGTCTGAATACACGGAGATTAGTTGTGACGTAGGAGCGCGCTGGTTTCCAGGGAAACCCGGATAATACGTGAAACTGCGTGTAAATGTAATTACAATTCTATCATGCCGGCGACATCCAGGCACGCACACGTACTGCTGCTTCTGCGTGGCGCATGTCTTACCCCGCACTGCTGCCTCATCAGCGGCAAACACGTGGTTTTGGAGCTTACAAATACCTTTAGCATCGCTTTCACTCACTTTCATCTCTCTCCTCCTCCTCTCTCTCTCTCTCTCTCTCTCTCTCTCTCTCTCTCTCTCTCTCTCTCTCTCTCCCTCTCTGCCTTTCTCTCTCTCCCTCTTTCTTACTGTTTATATTCTCCCTATCCTCTTTGTGTTTGTCTATCTCTGTGTTGTTGCCTTCATCTTTCTCCATGTAATTTATTTCTTTCTTTGACTGTATCTGTCTTTCTTCCTTTCTATCTGTCTCGCACACTCACTCTCTTCCACTTACACTGACACTTGATTCCTCTCTTTTTTTCTCTTCTTCTTCTTTACTTCCCCTCCTCCGCTCCAATAACTCAGTTCTATTTTCCGTTTTCCTTGATCTCTCTGTCATCTCTGATACTCTGTTTTGTCTTCCCCTCACCTCTCTCACCCTTCCTTTCCCAATATCATACCTTTCTCTTCCCTTTACACTTCCCTTTTCCTTTCTCCAACTCTCACTCCTTCTCTTTCCTCGTCTTGTTAATTCGCAGTCCTTCTGTTCACATCTCTATCCTTCTTTTCTCCCTTCCCCCATTTCCCCTTTTCTCTTTCTCCACTATCGCCTCTCTCTCTCTCTCTCTCTCTCTCTCTCTCTCTCTCTCTCTCTCCCTCTCTCTCGTCTCTCTCTCTCCCTCTCTCTCGTCTCTCTCTCTCTCTCTCTCTCTCTCCTCTCTCTCCACAGTCTTCATCATCTCCCTCATTGTATTTGTGTAACATCTCATTTCCTATTTGCCGTCTGCAATCCTCCAGCCCCAATCTTCTGTTCCCACATATTCTTCCTCATATTCGTATGTTAGTTCCTAAGTCACTCTCTACAGTACATCTTCGTCAAAGGCAACGACGCACTTTCAAGTCTGAATTTCTCTCGTGTTCCTGATATGATGACTTTACCAAGCTCTTTATAATCAATGACAATGTTAAAAACGTTGGAATTTATTGTATTTCTTACAGCTTTCAATGTAATAATCGGTACGCGGTATATCTCAATTCAGTATAAAGAAATACAAACAATATCACTATGTTTCTTAACGATGAACTATTCATATAAATGTAATATACATAAGGCATTTTACATGCTTTAACTCTCATCCATTCGCCATTGTTCATTCTGTCTGGTACACAAAAGAATTAATCAATGAACTAGAACGAGATGAACATTTCATCGCACCAACTGGTACCTTCCCTTTATCAAGACATTTTAGCATCGTTCAACGAACTGGTGAGTAGCTGTACATTACATTGCAATGTAGTCATTGGTATGGCAGTGGCCGAACGATAATGCTGCTCTGGATATCGATCATGTCGATTAGGCCCAACACGACGGCACTCGCTTGCCCTTGCCCTTCAAAGTTTGTTTGGCGGTCTGGGGCTTGGCCATGCTTAGCGTGCACGCAGTTAAGAGGACTAGGCGCCAGCTAGAGTGATAGAAGTAGAAAGAGAGAGAGAGAGGGGGTGGGTGGGTGGGTGGGGGGGGGGGGGGTGGGGAGAAAAAGATAGAGGGGGGGGGGAGAAAAGAGAGAGAGACTAGTGATCGACATATACAGAGGTAGTGGGGTGGATACGGAAGGGAGAGAAAAGATAAAGAGAGGAAAGAGAGGAGATAGAAAGAAAGAGAGACAGAGAGAGAGAAACTAAGAGAGATCATCGAAATATACAGATATAGTGGGATGGACAGAGAGAGAGAGAGGAAAAGAGAGATAGAGATAGATATATATATATAGAGAGAGAGAGAGAGTAAGAGAGAGAGAGAGAGAGTAAGAGAGAGAGAGAGACAGAGAGAGAGAGAGAGAGAGAGAGAGAGAGAGAGAGAGAGAGAGAGAGAGAGAAAGAGAGAGAGAGAAAAGAAGAGCAACCCTGTAGCTCCTTTCTTCCTGGGATCTGTTCCCGCTCACCTCGCGTCGATCGCGTGGGTAAACACTGCGAAATGTCATCATCTGGACTATGACGAGGAGGATCCCAGCGTAATGGGTAGGGGGAAGAGGAGGGGAAGAGAGAGGGTGGGGTGGAGGGAGAGAGGGGAGGGGGAGGTTAAGCAAACAGAGAGAGGGGGGAGTGAGAGAAAAGGGAGGACTTGTACAAATAGAGAGGGGGAGGGGGAGAGAGGAGAGAAAGAGAGGGGGTGGTGGAAAGGGAGAAGTTGTGCAAACAGAGAGAGGGGTTGGATACGGAGGGAGAGGGAGTGGTGGTACAGAGTGGGGAATAATGTAAGAGAGAAAGAAAGAGCGATAGAGAGAGAGAGAGAGAGAGAGAGAGAAAGAGAGAGAGAGAGAAACCAGAGAGATAATAGGGGGGGGGACAGGGGAGGGGGGCTATCATGCAGTAATGAGAAATGTCATAACCTCTCAATGTGGAGGAATGTGTTTCAAATCTAATCTCAGAATACTTAGTAGTCGTTTTGAAAGTGACACGTCTCAATCAAGCAAATTGTTTCACAGTAAACACATGTATTGCTCTTTTTAAGAATAACTGAATACATTTATATACATCAACGCCATTCGAACACTGTAATTCTACTGTGACGAACGTAAAGTTACTTATTTCTCACATGGAAGATTGTAAACGCCTGACATTCCTTTGCATTCATGATTCATATACTTCAATTCATCATCGTGAAAAATGAAGACAAGAATGTGACACCCAAACAAAATTAATGACGACCGACGTTTGTCACATCAGCATTTCCTTGCGAGGAGGAGGAGGGTTGGGAGGCGGGGGGGGGGGGGGGGAGGAGAGGGGGAGATACACACTCGGGCTATGTTACGACGGGAAATGTCGTCTCCGCGCAGTGTAAACAAGCGGGGCTTCTAGGTTTTCTGTCGAGACGTGCTGCAATGGGCGGAAACGGCTGCATCTTAACATCGACTGAGGATCGAGACACTTTAAATGTGTCCGCACACTTTCTGCGAGACGCGTTTGCGTCAATGTCTCGCGTCGTCATGGCAACGGGATGCGAGGGATGTAATGAGTGTCCTCTTACCTCGGCGTTTCCTCTTTCCTCATCTACACCCCCTCCCCCATCCTCTCTCTCCTTCTCCCTATTTCCCAATCTCTCGCAAACCCCCCTCTCTCCACATTATATATATATATATATATATAGATATAGATATATTTTTAAATATACATACATGTATCCGTCTCTCCCCCTCTTCCTCCTCTCCCTCCCCAACCTCCCCCCCCCCTCTCTCTCTCTCTCTCTCTCTCTCTCATCCAATAAGATGGGCTTATTACAAATCCCGTAAATCTCACAAGCTATATGTATACTGGTCACACAATAACGTTTCCCCTATCTCCTCTTGCCTTCTGTAAACACTGAAGAAGACATATGCATAAGTTCATATTGACATTCGCGGGGGAGAAAATGCTAACGCTCTTAAGAAGCTGAATCTTTTCACCTTTCTCCCATGATAGCGAGACAAAGGGATGGGTCTACCAGCGTCCGCTCTGCCCTCTCACACGCTACCCCGCGAGACACACATGCTTACTGATATGAAATGATCCCCTGTAACCCATGTGGCTCGTCTTTACTTTGCAGTGACGTATGTATCGCCACTAACATCACTACCATGTACCACCATCAATTACGACCACTACTGGCACCACCATATTACCACTACTATCATGCATCATCATCAAAATCATCACCACCACTATCATCGTCACCACCACCACCACCAACACTACCTTTACCGTCAACACCATGGACTATCACCACCACCACCACCACCACCACAATAACCACCACCACCACCACAATAACCACCACCACCACCACCATTTCTTACACTACCTACACTATATATAGTTACAACCATGCACCACCCCATTACTACCACCACCACAATAATCACCATCATGCACCACCACCACTGCCGCCATCAGCACCACCATTACAATCACAACCATGTACTATCATCATTATCACTATCACCACCACCACCACCACCAACACCACCAACACGATCACCAACACCATCATCACCACCACCACCCCACCACCATATATCATCATCACTACTACCACTACCTACACTACAGTCACCGCCATGCACTACCACTATTCCTACCACCACCACTAGAATCAACATCACGCATCACCACCACCACCACCATGACCAATACAAACACCACCACTACAGTCACCGTCACCATCACCACTATCCATCACAACCACCGTCATCACCACACATCTCATCACTACTACCACTACCTGCACTACAGTCACCACCATACACCACTATCATTGCTGCCACCACCACTACAATCACCATCAAGCACCACCGCCACCACAACTACAGTCATCGCCACCATCTCCACTATCCATCACCATCACCACCACCACCATACATCATCATCATTACTACCACTACCTTCACTACGGTCACCACCATGCACCACCGCCATTACTATCACCACCACCACTACAATCACTATCATGCACATTCGCCACCACCACCGCCACCACCACCGCCACCACCACCACCACCACTACTTCAATCACCACCACTACAGTCACCTCCATCATCACCACTATCCATCGCCACCACCACAACCACCACCACTACCACTACAATCACAAACATGCACTATCACCACCACCACCACCACCATCATCATCCCTTCTCCCACTACCTGCACTACAGTCACTGCCATGCACCACCACCATTCCTACCACCACCACTACAATCAACACCACCACCACCACCATTACCACTACAAACACCACCACTACAGTCACCGCCACCATCACCACTATCCATCACCACCACCACCGCCGCCACCACTCACAACAATGCGCTAACATCACTATCACCACCACCAACAACAACACCACCAACACCATCACCAACACCATCACCACGACCACCACCACCTCACTACCATATATCATCATCACTACTACCACTACCTACACTATAGTCATCACCATTCACCATCATCATTACTACCACCACCACTACAATCACCATCACTACAGTCACTGCCACCATCACCACTATTCATCACCACCACCCTCACCACCACACATCTCATCACTACTACCACTACCTGCACTACAGTCACCACCATGCATCACTATCATCGCTGCCACCACCACTACAATCACCATCATGCACCACCGCCACCACAACTACAGTCATCGCCACCACCACCACCACCATGTATCATCATCATTACTACCACTACCTACACTTCAGTCACCACCATGCACCATCCCCATTACTATCACCACCACCACTACAGTCACAATCATGCACCACCGCCACCACCACCGCCACCACCACCACCACTACTTCAATCACCACCACTACAGTCACCCCCATCATCACCACTATCCATCGCCACCACCACAACCACTACTACTACAATCACAAACATGAACTATCACCACCACCACCACCACCACCACCACCATACATCATCATCCCTTCTACCACTACCTGCACTACAGTCACCGCCATGCACCACCACCATTCCTACCACCACCACTACAATCAACATCATGCACCACCGCCACCACAACTACAGTCATCGCCACCTTCTCCACTATCCATCACCATCACCACCACCACCACCACCACCCTAACCACCACCACCACCACCACCACCACTACCACCACCAACCGCCACCACCCACCACCACGAGCAGCGAACCGTTTCCGTGGGTACTGTACTTCGTCAACGGTATGTGAAGCGACCGAAAACTGACACACCGCAGTAAGTCACGTTACCACCATGACAGGAACTTAAACAAATCGAAGGTGTTCAACTTGTTCGGACACCATCTTGTTCGTGTTGATTACGCCAGCTTTCAAGACTGACGTATTGAAGTATCGGAGAAACATCAGATCGAGTGTTATACAGATATCGTCTTTATATCATAGATATAAGAATCAAATCAATTGATCGGATATCTTTATCAGTTGACGACGTTTTTGGCAGTATACGACTGGCGTGATATTGGTGGCTGTACAGGTTATAGCGTGCCGGGTATTTGCAGTCTTCAGCAGATTATCCGGTGTTCAGTCATGCATGCAAAGATCGAAATGAAAATGGTACCAAAATATACTGGGAGGATCACTCTATCAGGATATGATCATAAACCAGTGATTAGATATTCATACTTAAAAAAAAAACAACTTTAAAACAGTGGGAAATTTTTTGACTCACTCTGTATATTTAAGTCGTAATTTGTTTACATTTCCTTGCACTATTTTGTCTGTGCTCAACCGATTCAACTACAAATCCATAGACACTTCAGCCCTCACATCCGGCCTATACTTAGATCCATCTTAAACTGATAATCCCAAACACATTCCTTATGAATACTGATTGCATCTTCCTCTTCCGAGTTCATCATCCAGGCCAGCAGAATCCTGTTTTTGATCCCACGGAGCCGTGCGCGATTATCCATACCCACGTCCTGGCAGTAATGACATGTTTACATGACATGAAGAACATTATTCAAATCGAATGCAAACTTGAGATAAAAAAAACATGCCAGAGATGTCAATGACACGTAACGTTTGTCTGAGATTTTCCCGACATAGCAATAAATATTGTATCAACATGTAGGCCTATACATGAAAAGCGGTGGCAGCGGTGAAAAGCGGTGGCACGTGTGAAGAACGACCATCTGTTTTTTAAAGACATCTTCCGCTTCCCATTCGTATTGAAATCTGTATGAATGTAACCTGTACATAAAGACCACCTGCTCATGAAGACCACATTTCTAGTCTCCCTTTAACGATCTTTAATGATGATTCCGTCACGCGATCCTCTAATCACACGAGACCTGTACAAGAACATACCATGAACATATATGTGCACCCTCTCCACTCCCTGGGGAGAAGGTATTCCTTGCGCGTTGCACGATATCGGCGCTCGGTCAAGATTATTCTCATAAAGTTTCCACTTCCTACCAGGTACCCATTTATATTCCTGGGTGGAGAGCAGCAATGTGGATAAAGTATCTTGCTGAAGGACACAAGTGCCATGGCTTGGATTGAACTCTGGAAACTTGAGATCTTTAGTTGCAGCTCACAATCACCACGCCACCACACCTCCACTATGCCTCTGCAGGAATTATTGGTCCCATAAACTGTCCCGCTACCACATCTTACCTTTAAAAGGTAGGATAGTCCTCGTGCATGTCAAAAATAATTGTTTGCACAAACCATGAAACATGAAACAAAATAGTATTTAACTGACTTTCAGCGGAAGACGGATCGTCCAAATCTCAGCGGTTCCTGCAGCCTACGGAGACCAGAGACCATCGAACAGTGGTAATGTGTTGCGGCAATCACTGGCAATACGGTACTAGTCTAGGGTACAAGTAGGGAATACAGGACAGAAACGAATGTGTTTCACCAAGCAGTTCGTAAGCTACGAACAACTTTACGAACGACTGGTGATCCCTTCTTGTGCTAAATGCAATACCCCACTTTGTTTTAATACATTGGGAGTCAATTTCCAACAATCCTAATAAAATTCGACAAATCATAAGCTTTGTATTCAGACACTTGTTAACAACAAGAATTTTCATTTGTAAACATCAGATTTGAACTTAAGCTGATGGGAATCAAAATAATTGAGAATGTGATTTAGCACAAGAAGGGGTCACCAGTGGTTCGTAAAGTCGTTCGCAGCTTACGAACATCTTGGTGAAACACCCTCGGACAATGACTTCTGTCATGCCCTGGCTGCCAGTATTGTAGTGTACATATATGATGACGGTTTTTTCTTGTGACATAGGCCTACATGTACCTTATATGTACATACTGGCAGCCAGGGCATGACAGAACTCAGTGTCTGGTATATTCCCTACTGTCCGGTATTCCCTACATGCTCCATGTGAATGTAGACGTTCTGAAACGGGTTGTTTCACACGTAAACAAGGATAGCTTTTCACTTTTCCGGAAAAGGTTTGTAACAGTTCGTGACTGTGAGATTTCATAAATGCTATCTTTAGGGTTCCCTGTTGAGCCGTACAGAGTTTCATGGCTTTTGTAAATGGGCTTCACTACCTGGCGGTAAGACAATGCAGATGCTTCGTTGGCATGCCGGCTTGGCGCCCGGACATCTCTCCGTACCGTTTTAGAGCTGAGGTAACAGTTGCCTCCGTTCTGAGAAGCCCCCCCCCCCCCCCCCCGCACCCCTCACTCTTCCAGTCTATTCATACCTCTGGATGACAGTGCCATTCTCATTGGACTTAAAAAAATAACGAAGTTAGAAAAATCGAGAAGTTAAGGTGAAAGTTGCCTAGCAACCATACTAAAAGCCGAATGGTCCTATTATCCCTGTCCCCTAACTTCGCGATTTTTAAGCCCAATGAGAATGGCACTCATGTTGCATATAAGTTTTCGATTATTGTGACTTACCATCAACGGTATCTACTATTGCAATTACAGCCAACGTGCTCTCATTATTGCACATGTTGCCAGTGTAGTTACCATTGATGGTAAGTTACAATAATTATAAACCTACATGCATCATACCACTGATCCCGTCTTTCCTTTTCTCACCCTTTCCCATCGTCTTGATCTTGCTCTGCATTTTAAACGACTTATCAAATGAGGTTGGAGGCGTGATCGAGCGCAGGATGAAGAGGACAACGACCGGGAGTCACCCACCGCGTCGGGGCGGCTGATGAACCCATCGACATGATCACGGCGACGTGCACCTCAGTCACCTCCCCGTGTCTCGCTCACTCTTAACCATTTGGTTGCCAGACAAACTGCTACCCCGTTAGATTTATATGTACGTCTTGCGCCAAATTGTGTCAATGACAGATGCATATATTTTTACATTTTATTAGTGTGTTTTATTAAGGAATCAGAATATACTTTACAGTATAAATAAAGAGATATAAACTGAAAAGTAACTATGTAATAGCATACATGTTTTTTGTATTTTTTTTTTAAATATCAATAACTCACAAATAACACAAACCACCTCAAATTGACACATTATGTTTGTGCGTATGTGTGTGTGTGTGTGTGTTTGTTTGTGTGTGTATGTGTGTGTGTGTGTGTGTGTGTGTGTGTGTGTTTCGGTGCATATATGAGAGAAATTGTTGCGGTTGTTGTAGGCTGCACTACTGTTACAACATTATTGTGTATTGTTCATTATCATGCACGGATTCATGGAGGAAGTGTGAGAACACTGACAGAGTTGAAACCTCGAGGCGAGAGTGCTATTCAGAGATAACCAAAGACAAACGAACATACAAAAGCATGAGAGCATCTGTCTATACACAGATATCACAAATAAAAAGTGCTGTAAGGGTGTTTGAAAATATAGTATGAACATATTTCGAGACACTCCCACGCAGTGAACGTGCAGCCTACAACCTTGAATTACGTAACCCCCTTCCCACCCACCCCTCTTACAACCCCCACAAGGGATAAGATAAGACAACGACGACAACGTCTTGAGAAAAATTAAGAAAAACGGAGAGATGGAAACACTATGGAGTCATAATAGAGTTCTGACAACCCAGAATAATATAAGAGATGATTTGAAGTGTTGTTGCACGCATGCACCAGTAATAAAGAAAGAGCCTAGATTTTGCCGCGCCCTGCCGTTTTGCGTCATGAGTAACCTTTCGCTAATGATTGTATTATAGCCCTCGCTAATCTGGACAGCTCCTCCGTCGCCGGCGTGGATCATAATCATCTGTGATTATCATCTCGTTGATTATCATTAAAAAGAAATGGGAAGGATGAGATGCTGTTTGTTTATGTGTGGTTAATGCGTTCGTGTGTGTGTGTGTGTGTGTGTGTGTGTGTGTGTGTGTGTGTGTGCGTGTATGTGTGTGTGTGTGTGTGTGTGGGGGGGGGGCTAGTTATCGATGAATACGTCGCTGGTGGAGGTGGTGGGGTGGGGTGGGGTGGGGTTAGGATTATGTCATGTAATTGGTAGGTAAAAATTCATTTTGATTATCTTGTTTTCTTTCCTTTAGTGGGTGTGTGGCTAATGCGTTTGGCAGAGGTACATGTGTGTGTGTGTGTGTCTTTGTGTGTGTGTGTGTGTGTGTGTGTGTGTGTGTGTGTGTGTGTGTGTGTGTGTGTGTATATGTTTGTGTGTGTGTGTGGGGGGGGGGGCTAGTTATCGATGAATATGTCGCTGGTGGAGGTGGTGGGGGTGGGGTGGGGTTAGGATTATGTCATGTAATTGGTAGGTGAAAACTCATTTTGATTATCTTGTTTTCTTTCCTTTAGTGGGTGTGTGGCTAATGCGTTTGGCAGAGGTACACGTGTGTGTGTGTCTTTGTTTGTTTGTGTGTGTATGTATGTGTGTGTGGGTGTGTGTGTGTGTGTGTGTGTGTGGGAAGGGTAGTTATCGATGCAAACGTCGGTGGTGCTGATGGTGGTGGAGGGGTGGGGTTAGTATTATTTCACGTAATTGGTAGGCGAAAACTCATTCTGATTATCTTGTGTGTTTTTTCTTTAATGTCTATCTTTCTCCTTTCTTTTTTGTATAGAAGAAGGAGTAGGGAGAAGTACTCTAGGTGCTATGCGGTGGAATGTTGTATGTTTCAGGCTGATGCATCGCTGATAAAAACGCGACTAACTATTCGATGCAGTTAGGGTAATTCCATCATCCATCTGTCATCTTTCCTCGCGTGTGAGAAAAGAGAGAGGGTGCTGGATAGAAATAGCCTCAGTTCCCAGTCGTCATGATATTGTCTTTTGCAGCAGTGTGCCATGACATACAGGAAGAAGCTGAGAACACTTGGGCTGCACTAGAAGTAAAAGTAAAATTAATTATACTACTAGTTCTAATATTGCTAATTATGCTATCACTGCTGCTACTACAACTATTGTTTCTACTACTACTCCATCATATACTACTAATATGATGATGAAACTACTACTACTACTACTACTACTACTACTACTACTACTACTACTACTACTACTACTACTACTACTACTACTACTACTACTACTACTTCTCCTGCTGCTATAATGATGTACTGCTACTGCTATTAATTCCACTACTAACTGTTTACCAGTTTAGTTGACACATTTTATACTTAGCATCCGTCTGAAGCAAAAACGCCACGGTATATTTCACTGAGATATGCCCTGGCCATTTGTGTGTACTCAATATTGTACATTTCGTCCACAGGTCAAGGAAAAGCGCTAAAACAATCACATGAATCTCTGAATCAAAATAATTATTCGTCAAAATAGACACACAGGGATATGGGTAATGTGCGCAAGTAGTAGGTAGATAGTCCTTAGCTTATCTTTCGGCAGATAAATGACGCGCGATTTTGACATTGTTTAGTTGAAGACTTTTATTCAGCCATCCAGGCAACATGAGCAAATGTGTCTGGTTACCATGGTCACGGTGTGTTATTTGTGTAAGCTCGTCTATATATTACATCCAGTTAACATTGGTAGGATAATCTTTGCTCAATGCTAGTCATTTCACAGACTTTACAATGATGCAGACTAGAGGCAAAGGGGTCGGGTTTATCTGACATCAGGGCCATGTCTGATAAAAAAAAAACTGCGATTAATATCAATTGTAACTTTGCACATTAGACAAGGGGATTCAACTTGCGATCGATTCAGATCAATCGGAACTTTTTATAAGACGGGGCCCATGTGAGTCGCCTTCTCCGTATGTGTGCTATTGTTCTTTGATATAGAGATTGAAAGAGAGAGAGAGAGAGAGAGAGAGAGAATAGCCCCTGTTAACACGTTCGCTACCAGAGTAGCTCATTCTCACGTGCCTAATACACGGAGTGTATTAGGTATGTATTAGGCATAGTGAAGGTTTGATGGAAATTCGTTAAAGGATAATAAATTTATGGTCAATTTTGTTCAAGTTTTAATTGTGTGACCTCACATACAAGCTGTTCACTCATGTTGTGTGCGCTGTATGATTCCATAAATGTCTATTTTCTTCTTGATGAAGGAATAAATCTTTTCTATAAAGGTGTGTGTATAAAAACATGTTTTCAGAACATTTAAAACATGAACAAAAATAGTACACAGCTAATAGCACAGTAGCTTGCAAGTGATATTTATTTGAAAATTCATAACTCTCTTATCCTTTAACGGATTCTGGACAAACCTTTACTAGTTTGTTTCTTTCATATATTAATCAAGACCAACTTACCTTCAGGGTCGACTTTCCCTTTAAGTCTGCAACCAAACTTAAATGAATAAACATTGCCTGTAATGTCTTGTGATTTCAAGTGATATGAAGATCAACTTGAGTACTCTTTTCTTTGCCTGATGGGAATGATGTGTATTACCAATTTAAACATAATTCAATGGTGCATGAACAGTTAAGGTACAACAAATTGAGATGTAGGATGAACATTCCAAGAATACGCAATTTCCCGACTAGATCGATTAAACCCATGCCAAATCATTATCGTTCAAGAAATCTCCCAGTTAGCCACATGGCGCGAATACCACTTAAAAGGCTATCAGCTACATAGTTGCTTTATTTATGTGATTTCCCCCTTCTCCCTATGGCTCCACGTGAGGAAGCCATTAATGTTCAGGTTTTCTAAGAACACTCATGAAATATTACCTTGGTTTGTTGTATATATAGAAAAATGACGATACACTGTCGTCAGCGGATGGAGTGGACGTGGACGGATGAAAAACGTGGACGGCAAATCTGTATGGCATTATTTCATGCTAGGAAATAATTAGTGTTTTATGTCCTGACTGTGTGTGCCGCAAGTCCCCTTTTTCACATTTTAGCACTCCACACAAATCCCGTAGAATAGAAGATTATCTGATACAAAGGTTAATGATCACATAGAGTTGTTAATACCAGTATCAACTGTTCATCGCAATCCGACCAGCATAAAGCTTGTGGCATAGTGACGGTAAGTTATTTGGATATTTCAGAGAATCAATCCGTTAAGATTGTGTTCCTGTCAGAAATAAAAACTGATTCGAGGAAGGGCGTAAAAGATTGAAAGTTTTCTCGTGAAATCCTTAAAAAGCCCTCTATTTTCTTGTGTTTGATGGATAATTTGGATTCTGGATAGAAAAGATAAGTGGCTGTAATGGAATATTTTATTTCTTGACCTACTTCTTACAATTTTTTTCCCAAATTAGAGTATATTTTAAGAATTGTACAAGAGAAGTGTTATCAAAACAAATGGAGAGAAAAAAGGAGGGAGATGAGGAAAGATCAAAGGTAAACACTTTGCGCCAAAAAATGCAAGATTTGAGGTCGCTATATCGCGGCGGACAGTGCTCTCGGCTTCCCGCGTAGCTGAAGATAGCATATTCCATGACGTCATAAACCGACGCCATTTCACGGAAATAAGGCCGAGTTCGCTGTGCGCGCGCCGCACCAAACAAAACAACAAGCACCCTAATGAACAAGTCGAGTCTGCATCATGCCTCCTTGTCCACATCTGACGAAACGAAGATGCAAATGTCCACCCTCATCTTCCAACCTTTTTTCCCCCTTTTCTTCTTGGAAAAAGATATTTTTTTTTTGACAATGTAATTGGAGCAGTATGACGTCACGTCATGCCAAAAGACAGTGCCCGAATAAACCGAACCAAATCCTACATGAAATTAAAAATAAACGTGTTTTTTCGTTAGGTTGAGACCACGAAATACATCCCAAAGGATAATTATTTCAAATACACTACCAAACGTTATTTATTATCTGCCTCTGGAGATGTATACGCAAATACCGCCTGCCCTCCCCCCCCCCCTCAATTTGATTTATCGTATAGAAAATACAACCATACATGTCCACGGGCGACTAGATAACTTGAAATGCATTCATAACCTCATTTCTTTTAATAGAAGATTACACACTGAAGTGATAAGATGTGAAAAAAGGGCATGTAATATCCAGGGAATTGAAAATTAACGTGATTAAGATACATGGCTATAATTCTTCCCTGCCCTCGAAGAATTCAGCAGTCTATTCCCCTTACTCCCATTACAAAGGCTTATGACGCATTTGTCTGAATTACGCTCCTTATATAGTTGTAGAGACAGCTAAAATACATACAAGGGAAGGTCGTAATGAGGGTAATAACGTAGGTACGGCATGTACGGTGATGGCAACAATGAGAAGGAATATCTGAAGAAAAAAAAAACACAATCCTGTTTGATTAATCTTTGAAAAAAAAATCTGAACGCAAAGAAAATAAACCGGTTCTGGGTCGGGTTTGCACCGTCTGTGGCTTGGTTTGATGATAAAGAAATCAACTAAGGGAATTGATGTCATTCGTGTTTATGTAAAGGATAAAGGTAGCTGTGTATAAAGTATGTCACCGCTGTCACTACGTCTGGATATTTTGAATTCACACCTTAATATAGAGACGCATAAATATCTACCTCACGCGGTAGATTTCGTTCTTGATAAAGACCAGTGGACTGGTACGTGACACTGGCACGCCGTTGCAGCAGTAAATATACACACATTCCATAGCGCATGATTTTCGAGCTTGCGCCTGGTTGTAATCATGACGCACCTAACGATTCCGGGACTGGTGCGTTACGAGTGCGCCATGTCCAGTGGATTCCGCAATGAAGGGGCATGTCAAAGCTTAGGTGATTAAAAAAATTTATGTCCATTCATGTATCATGTATTGTCCATTTTAGAAACTTGCTGAAAGTTATTTTCCCTTAAATAATCCACATGTGGAGTAATTCATCAAAATTTGTGAAATCCTCAATCTCTTTGGGCCGAACTTTTCGAGAATTTGTGGTTTAATCACTTATTACTCCAAATGTGGATAATTTATGGGCAAATTTCAATTTCGCCACTTAACCCTTTGTGCAATGTAATGTAATGTGTAACAAATACACAAAAGGCACTTTAAGAATTGATACACAATATAGTTACAAGTTATGATTTTACATCTGTAAGAACTACATGTTTTGCGTATGTATATATGTTCGCGGAGGTGATCCGCCGAGTCTCAACATGGAGTTGATTAAAGAAGGCACGACTTAATCCAACATGTCTGGAAATTGTGCTTGCATAGCGTTGAAAGGTAAAGAACTCCAAAACTACCCGTAACAATAGTGCCCACCTGGAGGTTTCAAGGATGTATATTCCAAAATATGCAAACATTTAAAAGAACACTGATAACCTGGTAGTTTTGACATAATGCGTGCTTAATATATGAGGACAAGCGAATACGAAACTTTTCTTTCTCCGAAATTACTACTAATATTCTGTGAGGGGCTGTGCACTTCCTGGGCCCTGCTGCATAAAATTTACCATTAATGGTAACTCTGCCATCAATGGCAACTACCATGGTAGCATCACTGGACAGCCAATCCAATTCAAGTTTTCCATAGAAGTTGCCATTGATAGCAAAGTTACCATCAATGGTAAGCTTTATGCAACAGGGCCCTGGTCTTCTCCTTCTAATGCCCATTCTCGTGTGAGAGATGACCACTCCGTGCCAGTCACCTTTGTTACGTGCGTATTTGATGACTTCTAAAGATGATTTCCTTCTTTATTCCGCAATCATTCTTTCGATACACGTCAATCTTTGCCTTCCTTTTGTTCTTTTCCTCTCTTATCTTTCCCGTCAAGGTCGATCTTTCAATTCCTTCTTTGTCCAAAGAACTTGAGCTATTTTTCGGATCGATCCATACTTTTTTAATGGAATGTGATGCGAAACAATGTAAAATCGATACCTTCTTATTGTAACAAATAACGTTTAGAGCCTATTTCAAGTACACGAAAAAAATATCATTATGGGTGCACCGTAACTATTACGTCAAACTGCGCACGCACCTTGGCCGTGTATGTTTCACCCAAATCCCCTGGGTAAGCGCTATTTCGTTATTGCGTTAAATCCAAGAAAAATCATTCAGTAACTCGGCGGCATCAAAAACGGATTAAATGGCACATTAATGTAAAGCTTTCTTTTTTTACTTGAAGGATGAGGGGTACAATGAATCTTATTTAAATGGCAGAAGTTACTTCACATGATTTAAAAAAATCCTTAGTTAAAGTAGACGTGCCATAAAAACTATTGCCCGAGTCCAATGCCCTGTTGAATAAAACTTAACATTAACGGAAAATTTGCTACGAATGGCAACATCTATGGAGACCTTGAATTTGATTGGCTGCCAATCTATTACCATGGTAGTTACCATTGATGGCAGAGTTACCATTAATGATAAATTTCATGCAACGGGGCCCAGGTGCGTCAGTCACTGCGTTAGCCTCCAATATGGGTCAAAACATGGCGCGTCATTGTTACAACCCTGCGGTGCGTCAACTAAACTGTGTGGATAATGATGCACCCTTTCTCCGAGGTCTACAATCTTCCTAGGCTCTACATACGATTCATAGGTGAATTTAATCCAAGTATTGCATCACATTTTCACGTATGTTTGACTGCATTTCAAAATGCGTATACATGTATTTTGATTAATTTTTATCTAAAATATAGTATATACGCGTCTCACTGTGAATATATTCTCACACGTTGTATGCCACATTCACGTATCCTATTTGCATGTATATAATTTTTCCATTCGTTTCTCTTGATATCTACTTTCACACATCTAACATCACTCATTTCTTGTATTCCATGCTTTGTGTATCCCTCTATACGTTGTACGATTCCTCGGCGTCACATATCAACGAAGACATTAATTTATTTCCACTTTTATTCTTGGGCGAAGTGTGTATCGTTGGAAAGCTTATTTGCGGTATATCATTTAGCTCTCAGAAATAAAATAAAAAACCTTCAATGATACAGTTAAGTAGGAGAAACCCGTCTTCGCCTGTCACAATAAAAAAATAGCCTCAAATCGGCTAACGTCAATGACGGGACCGGCGACCGCAAACCACCATGATACTACACGTTGTAAAACACATTTTACACTTTTGATCGATAATATCTCAAAGGTTACAAGTCGCATCGAGCTGAAGTGTAATCATTGTGAAATTGAGCTGTACCAATTAATTTTAGAGAGTATTATTGTTTGATTCTATCCATTGATATCCTCTCAATCAACATACTAGTGACGTCAGATCATTGACCTTATTTTCGTGACCGATGAGCTTCTTCGGAGACGATGGGTCTGTCGGATTGAACTTTAATGATAATTTTTTCTCTCTCTTGTGACAGGGGAATCAACATAACATGTGATGGATTGCAAATATGCTTCCAATGATACCCAATTCAGCGGAAACAAAAATCAATTAATGTCTACTTTAAGAACAAAACCTTATTACGTCATTGAGAAAATTTTCAATTGAATGTGGGTCCATTCATTTCGCATTTGGGAAAGATGAACACATAAAAACTGAACTAGGCAAATTCGATAAGAACAAACAGTAATCTACAGTTAGATCAGTCTGTTAGATTGAATTTTGATTTTATTTCAAGGCAAATTTGCATAATACTGTTAATTATTTACATAACACACTTCATGACCCCAAGCCATGAAGAAATGATCAAAATAAATATTTACAAATTTACATTAAACACGAAATCATGACATGAAATGTACAATAACAACATTTCCTATCGAATACATAAATGGCACGATAATTCCCAAAGTAATATTTTGCTTCAATGCGGTGAAAATGTATCATTAATTCCTAAAATAAAAGTGGTACTTTGAATTGCGCAACCGGGGCCATGTTTCATATAGGTGCAATAATGAGAGCTCATTGGCTGTTGCCATGGTAGTTAACATTGATGGTAAGTTACAATAATTGAAAAGCTAATTGCAACATGGCCCTGTACGTGCATTGTTCTCTCTAAGAAATACATGTAATGGTTCACAATGGTAAACAAAGACGGCGGTTGTCTTAAAGGGCAAGAAAGGTCAACAACCCACATAGCTTAATGGTTCAGAACATGAAGTTTCATTTGAGCTCTTTGTGTACCAGGTTTGTTCTGCTCTATAGAATATATACAGTTGAGGCCAAAAGTGTACATACACCCATGGAATTCAGTGATATTTGTTCGCTTGCCAAACATCGTAAAATTGATTATCTTCAGAAACATAAATACTACCATGACGAATTTGGTATCAAATGAAAGAGCGTATTAAGCTTTATCACATGATTGGGATATTGTTGGGACGTAACTATAATTTAGGTGGAATTTTCTTTGAAGAAAAAAAAAGTAATATTCATGCCAAATGTATTCTATTGTTTGTTATTAAATTTTCAAACATCGTTTCATAGAAATATATAAATGTCAAATTTATGATTTATATTACATTTTATATCATGATATGTCACCACTGAACAAATAAGTGTAATCTGAACTATTTGAGTTGAGAAGTAACTAGCACAAATATGTAATTTTGGTCCAGTTTTTATTTTTAATTTGTCTAAAATATGAAGAATTTGTGGGGAAAAATGACACCTAAATACTTTTCAGCTCCTGATACCATGAAAGTAATGCTATGAAGGAGCACGCCATACTCATTTGTTTCATATCAAATTTGTCATGATAGTCCAAATATTTTATAAGATACAGTAAATTTTATGATGTTTGGCAAGTGTCAATTTTTTCCTGAATTTCCTGCGTGTAGGTAAACTTCTGGCCTCAACTATAGTGTAACTCGTGTAAAATGCAGGAGTGATGGATAACGGCTTTTTAACATCAACACTTGAATTGTCACTGACATTGGTAATAACAAGTTACGTCTCTATCGAAAAAGGCCCAAGTACATGTATCACTTATGCTCGATCTCTGGGAAGCTGATTGTTTGTTTTTATTTATTTCATCAACATTTAATCACTTACATTATATATCACACTCATATAGTAAATGCTCCTTTCTAGTTGAGCACATAATGAGTATACTGAATACACAGATAATCGCGCAAGTTCTTTCTGTTTGAGGGGCTGTGTATAACGCATTCAAAGTCCTACAACAATCACTTAACTCGCAGCGGCGCAAATCGCAATCACAGATGCGAGCGGATAATTTGCGTGACAGTGCACGCGTCCTACCCCCGGGGAGGCTAAACTTATACAATCTCTTTGAATGGCTGCGCATCGATTATTGTACTGATGCGCAAGACCTGGATATCATAATATTTGCTGACAATGTTAACACCCCCTCGCAATCACCGGGGAGAATCGAGAAGAGGCGCTCGCACGTGTGCACGTTCTCCAATCGTACTAAGGTCAGTGCTGCACAATATAGTTCTTGATTGATGGACGCACAGATTCTGGAGATGAGTTTAAAAATACATGTAGGCTCCCCGCATATCTTCTCGCCGCTTAAACCCATCCTAAAAATAGCCCCGACCGCCGCGTTTGCCACGAGGAGCTCCCCGTAATGATACTGGAATCAGCTGGTGATTGTGTCTTTATCAACCCCTGCCCTCATGATAATCAAGCCCGTTTTAGCTTTTTGGAAGGTGATAAGCCGCCAGTGCAAACACAGCCAACTGCACAATTTCTCAAACTTAAGCACGCGCAGCCCCGTTTTCTCCCCGACTTACGCGGGATAAAACAAATACATGTACATAGAAACGATAGAAATCTATTTTCTTTTATACTGGACTTGAGACTTATGGTACGGAATAATTTAATGCACATGTTGCTCTTTTATTCCGGCGATTAAACAAGTTTAAGGATTTTCTTTCCAAAATCTAAAAATAGAAAGAAGTATTTGTTTTAACTCTTAAATACTTCCGTTCCGGTGTAAGATTTCACATCAAATAAGTCTCAAATTTTCAACATAGGATGAAATATCCACGATCTCATAAAGGAAATGAGTTTCTTTTTCTTTAAACTCTTAAACACTTCCTCCCACGCCAAAATTTTAATCAACTTCTATTAATACGAAAAAATAGGCAAACATGAGACTGGTCGTGTGTTATGGAGCCTCAGGCAATCAGCTCGAAGCAAGAGATATCGACACAAACACGTCCATAATGATGTGCTGCCTATCAATACATTTACATAAGTTGCAATGAAACATTTTAGATCAGCAGGTCTGAGCGTGTTCTATGAACAAATATCCCTTTCACTCACATTTTTCTCGAAAACCAAACTATATCATTACGGCCTTGCAACGTAAGAATAGGCCTATACATGTACATATACTTATTTCAACATCACACGCATACAATTGAGGCTAAAAGTTTACATACACCCATGAAATTGAGTGAAATTTGTTCGCTTGCCAAACATCGTAAAAATTGACTATACATGTATCTTCAGAAATATAAATACTTCCATGACGATTTGGTATCAAATGAAAGAGAGTATTAAGCTCTGTCACATGATTTGAATGTCGTTGGGATTAAATCATATTTCAGGTGGAATTCTCTTTGAAGAGAAAAGAAATATTCGTGCCAAATTCTTTGTTATTCTATTTTCAAATATAGTTTCATAGAGATATATTAGTGTCAAATTTATGATTTATATTACACTTTCTATTATGATATGTCACCACCGAACAAAAAGTTTCATCTGAAATGTTTGTGTTGAGAAGTAACTAGCGCAAATATATATAATGTTTTTGTCAAGTTTTTCATTTTAATTTGTCTAAAATATGAAGATTTTTGGGGTATGTAAACTTCTGGCCTCAACTGTTTTTGCTTTCATCTCGAGCATTTAAAGGGCATGGCAGCCCTGATGGTTGCTCTGATTTCATGAAAGCACTTTCCAGAGTTTGATAACAAATTAGACATATGTTAAGGGTTTAAGGGATAGTTATTGAAGATTGAACACAAATAACTTTTCTTTATATCTCACCGTTTCTCAGATACATCTACTTTAACTCGATTCTGTTTGTTATCTGGGCCCCGGGATAAGCGTTAGATTTCCCTTTCAATGAGACGGGCTTAGAGTTGCATTTCATCACAGATCTGTTGCCAATTTTAAGGAGTAGCAAAACTTCAAACCTTCATAAGTTCCTTAAAGGGATAGCTCGGTTGATTTCAATAAAAGCAAAAACATGAAAGAAACATATTAGTGAATGTTCAACAAAAGAATTGGTAAGAAAGTTATATCTTAATCTAAATTTTGTGACGTGACCTGCAAAGGTGCTCTCCCATTATGTTGTGTGTTGTATGATTTCATGAATGGCTCTTTTTCTGTTCGTAACGACGGAATATTCTTTTTTCTTTGAGATACACAACAGCTCAAAGGTATTGCCATAGGGAAAGGGAAAGGTAAGAAAGGGAAGGAGCCGCAGTTTTAAACCACATTATATTTTGTCCAGTTCAGAATGAAACACGATGCTTTAACGTAAAAAGCATTGATGTTTCACGCTGAACTGGACAAAATATACAGCGGTTTAGAACTGCGGCTCCTTCCCTTTCCCTTTCCCTATGCCAATTCCTTTGAGCTGTAGTGTATGTGTGTAAAAACGTGTTTCTAATGATGTATCAAATGCACAGGTAAAATGACCTTTTGAGAAAATCAACATTTTCAAACAAATTAGTTCACAACATATGGGAGAGCATCTCGCATGTGACGTCACGAAATCAAACAGGTAAACAATCGTAACTCTCTTATCCCTTGGCGGATTTTCATCAAACTTTCACTATTGTGCTTCTTTAATGTTTCTGCTTTGATTCAAACCAACTTCATTTCAAGGTGGACTATCCCTGATTTTGTTAAAATGATACATTTGATTTGCTCCTGTTTTTGATCGTTCCCTTTCCTTTTAACCCTTTGAATGCCAGATAGACTGCTGCTCTATGGGATTTGTATGTGTTACGGAAAAACAGCGCCCATGGCACATAAAGAGTTAATGAGAATTTTTCTATCAATGTAAACTGACCCTTTAATATACTTTCAAATAATTTTAGTCATTTGAAGTGAACAACTGTACAAGAGTACTGATTCATAATTGTAGGCTAATTCCAGAATGCACACACATAATCAATGTAATTCAACACACATTTGAGAAAACTAATGATAAAACAACACAACTTCACATGGAAAGTTTGATCCTCTATTAATGCTTAATTCTTCCAATAATTAAGCAAATCAAGGTGTCAGTAGTATGATACAAGTAAATGCCACATATTTCAGAATTGTAGCACAGCAATGATATAAATTCTTATTAAAAAAGAAGGCTTTTCTTCACCGCAATGCAAGTAGCTTTATCATTTGAAGGCAATGTCTCAAGGTGCTGGTGGATTGTTCTTGTTCCTCTGATAGGTTTGCAATCTGCATATGGAAATGAGAGTGGGGACATAGAAACGGTGAAGATGGTGAGATGGTGTGGAAGAACATGAGGAAGAAGTGGGAGAGAGTGGGGTCAAAGGGAGGGGGGGATAGAGAAAGAGAAAATAAAAAGTTAATTCCAAGTTAAAGCACATACTAGTGCCATTTCTCTTGTGCTTAAAAAATTGTGAAGTTAGAAATATCGCGAAGTTAGGGGACAGGGACAAGAGGATCATTCTGCTTTTGGTACAGTTGCTTGGCAACTTTCACCCTAACCTCGAGATTTTTCTAACTTCACGATTTTTTTAAGCCCAATGAGAATGGCGCTATTGAAAACATCTGTATAATTGTTCTAACACAATACCGCAATTAACACTATTGCAATGTTGACAATGTAAAACATGTTTAAAGTACATTTTGAGAACATCTTTTTAACACAATAATTGCAATTAACTCTACTGCAATGTTGATATCTAAAACACAAAAGAAAAGAGAAGTTAGCATGAGAGGAAGAAAGGTCACAAATCCATGATACATTTGTTCAATAAAGTACATGTATTGACTTCCATTTTGTGTAAAACCATGTTATCTCAAAAACACACTGAAACTGACTGACTCAAAAAGTTTAATGAAAATGAAAAGGAACTGTTAAGCTGTAATGAAAACAGTAAAATGGCAAACCACCACACAAATTTCCCCCCAAAATAAGCATTTCATCATTCATATGTAACAGGTTAGGCTTCAATAATAAATGGCAATTATACTTAAGTGTATGCGTATGCCAAAAGAAGGTATGATTACTCAATGGAGTAATTGGGACTGAAATAGTTTTAACCGTAATCAAAATAGTCCATAAGCTATATATAAAACACTCGATAAGAAATCAAATTAAGATATGAATTAAAACACTTTTGTCTGTCATTTGTTTGGAAAATGAAAATGTCCCATAATTATAAGATAGTGAAGATTCTTAATATAGTTTCCTCTAGTCACAGTGAAAAAAAGTTACTGTACATGGTGGCTCAGGGCGATTTATACCTTGCAGTGCCAAAAAAGAGTCTGGGAAGATTCCCGCAAAAATGAATACTCTTTTATACCACTGCTAGCCTAGGTACTATGCTGCGAGTTGCATGGACAAAACCCAGTCTGTTAACAACTAAGTCTGGTAAAACAGACCACACCCTAATTACATCATACCTCCTCTTGCTTCTTCCCCTCTCAGGAGCGAGGATGGTCCTGGGGCATAGTCTGTGTTACCAGACATAGTTGTGAACAGACTGGGTTGTGTCAAAGTACCTTACAGCCTAGTACCTAGGCTATACCGCTGCTAGCTACGGTACATTTAGAACAATTGTCAGAGCCAACACAAGCTTTTGAATAAGACCCCAGAAATAACCTCCCAGGCCGCGCGCTCGATTAAAAAAAGTCTGCAAATGTCACCGACTCTGATCAGGTGCGGTCTGGTTCTATTTGTGTCTAATTGGAAGGTATCCAGCCAGAGTGTGGCAGAGAGTGGCAAAGGGAGAGAGAGAGAGAGAGAGAGAAAGAGAGGGAGATAGAGAGAGAGTGAGAGAGAGAAAGAGAAGAAGAAAGAGAGAAAGAGAGAGAGAAAGAGAGAGAGAGAGAGAAAGAGAGAGAAAGAGAAAGAGAGAGAGAGAGAAAGAGAGAAATAGAAATAGAGATAGAGAGAGAGAGAGAGTGTGTGTGTGAGAGAGGGGGAGGGGGTGGGAGAGAGAGAGAGAGAGAGAGAGAGAGGAACACCCTGGGGTTCCACCGAGTCACAAGGTGGTGATTCCTGGCTGGGTAGATCAGGGCGCCGTTGCATAAAACTTACCATGAATAGTAACTCTGCCCTCAATGTTAACTATCATGGTAACACCTCTCCACAGCCAATCAAATTCAAGGTTTCCATAGAACTTGCCATTGGAAGCAAAGTTACCATCAATGGTAAGTTTTTTTGCAACAGGGCCCAGAAGGAACTGTTCCCATTGATGATTTAGAGGAATAGTTTCTTTCTGAAGTCAATTTTACTTTAATGAAAGAAGAATCATGATAGAAACATAGAAGTGAAGGTTTGATGAAAATCTGTGGAAAAATAAGAAAGTTTCGCTTTTGTAAAAAAATTATTTTGTGATGTCACTTGTGAGGTGCTCTCCCATAATGTTGCATACAATTTTTTTTCATAAGGATATATATATATATATATGCATAATTTTACCTGTGCATTGGACACATCACCAGAAACTTGTTTTTGCACACATTTCTCCATGAAAAGAAGAACAATTTTTGGACTCAAACAGCACACAGCATATCAGAGAGCACCTCGCACTTGATGTCACAAAATCAAAATATTAAAAGATGGTAACTCCTTTGATGGATTTTTGTCACACCTTCACTAATATATTTCTTTCATGTTTCTGTTTTGATTAAAACCAACTTAGCTACATAGTTGAATATCACTTAAAAGGGAATTTAAACCCTTATCATAGTATGTTGATTAAGGTTGTGGTTATAGAAGAGGCACACTCTATCAAGATTCAATGCCGCACTTTGATTAAAGGGAATATGCTGTACTGGGAAGACAAAAAACCTTCAAAAAGGTGATCATGAGCAATCTACATGCCAATGGTCTTAAATTCATGTATTGTCCATTTTAGAAACTTGCTGAAAGTTATCACCCTTTTGAAGGCCTGTTGTCTTCCCACTACAGAATATTCCCTTTAAGAGCAGGGTGAAAACCCAGTGGGGTAGACAAAAAGTCAGAAAGCCAATAGTATGCTGGAAAATGGGTGAGAGGTACTGATATCATGTGGTTTCGCCCAGAAAGCTATTTAGCCTACAAATGGTATCAAACAAGCATTAAGAGTGCCACACAAATAATGATAATAATAATAATAATATTAATAATAATAATAATAATAATAATAATAATAATAATAATAATTAATAATGTTTGATAGTAATAACTTGACTTGAATTAAAGCAGACAAATTGGAGAAACGGAAAAAACAAAAGTTTAAGAGAAGTTAGACATATCCTAAGAAAGTTGTTTGTGTTTTAAAATTGTAATCATTTAGCCCTGTAAGTTTGCTCTCTACATCAAAGGTGGGCAGGTGAAGATTTTTTTTTTTTTTTTTTTTTTTTTGGGGGGGGGGGGCATGGTACACAATAACAATGACAATCCATACAGTACATTATTTCAAACCAATGGAGTTGCCCATAAGGCATAATAATCAGGAATCAGTGCTAGTAATCACCATTTCCAAAACTTCCTGAGAATGTTTTTCTCAAACTTTTTCAAAATATTCTGTTTTTCTTATTTTTCTGCTTTTATTCAATTCAATTATTTGCCAGGGTTCCCTTCTCCTTCAAAGTGATTGAACTTGGGATTTAAATGGCGATCAACATAACTTATGCCCTTTTCAAAACATAAACAGATCTTTGACCTGCACGGGTTATAGAGAATGATTTAAACACATGAGTTGGTATTAAAAAAATGGGATACTTATCTGGAATGTAGAGAGTTAATACACATCCAAACTGGATTACCAAGAACTCAAAAGCAAACGTACTACATATTAATATAAAAGTAAGAGTGTGGAAAGGGAGACTCCCAAGTATATGTATGCTACGTATACAATATGCAGTGCTTGGTACTGTTCAAATTGGTACAACACGTTGAGGGTAATGAATATAATCAACTCAATTAAAGCACACACTCAAGAATATTGCTGGCACTAAATTCTATATCATTTCTCCACCTTAGATCTCCTTGGGACCAACCACACGAGTATTGTGAGAGTTAAGTTACCAAGACTACCAGCCAGTTCAGAATTTATAAGCCAAACACTTGAATAAGCAGTTTTGTCTGGTCAGGGGAGAACTATGAATTTATTTGTATGTTAATGAATAGTGCACTCAGATCTTTGTTTTGCTGTATATGCTATAAGTGCATCTCAATTAGCTTGATCTGTCAAAAAGGCTAGCTAGTTTGTTGATCCGTGGAAACTAGCCTGAAGTTGCAATCATGTCTTCATTAGCTCAAAACTTGGGCTGCATAAATTAGCTCGATGTTTCGGAAATGGGCGACCACCCCAAGGCTTTGGTTGTGAGCCTCGGCTGTGAATGGGATGGAGCACGCCATCTTTACGACAACTTGGTATATGCCTAAAATGCCTTTTCAAAACTTAACAAGGATTTTTCATTCATTTACAGGATGGAGCACACTATCCTTACTTCTACTGGGTATACATGTATGCCTAAAATGCCTTTTCAAAAGTGAACAAGGATTTTACAAAGAAATTTAGGCATACACCCAGTAGTAAGGAAAGCGTGCTCCATTTGTTCATTTACAGGATGGAGCACGCTATCCTTACTAGTGGGTGTATGCCTAAATTTCTTTGTAAAATGAAATTACCCCAGAAAGCCCTTTCACTAAAATCTAGCTGAACAAGGATTGTTTTTCACTTTTCCTGAACATGTTTGTGAAACCTTGACTGAGATTTCATATACAGTATGTTATCATCAAGGTTACAACACTGATACATGCCAAGTTTCATGCCTTCTGTACAAAATGGCTTCACTGCATTTAAGATCCAAACATACTTTCTTTTTCATCTACATTATATTTCTCCATCATTTTAATCAGTCTAATCACTTAGTTTTCTCCCCTAACAGCCCTTCATATCTCTCCATCTGTCAATTATTTCCAATTCCACCTTAGTCTCCTTCTCCGTGATAGAGGATAGAGGGTGTAGACTGCTGCCCTGGCTGAAGGCATTGTGTGTCTCCACAGACATAGACACCCACACATTCCTTTTCTCGTTAACTCCCATCTTCACTTATAAATGCCCTGTCGTTATCTCATTGCGGCAATCATGAAAAATTCTGGTCTTTTCTGATGAATGCATGCATGGCAATTGGACATTTATGCACTTTTTTGAACACTCTCTCAGCCTGCTGGAATTCTACCGTACTGTGGGCATATGTACAGTATAATCACAACAGTCATGATTGAACTCAGTACTAATTTGTTTTCTTCACATGACAACCAACAACTGCTCACACACTCAACCATTCTTACTATGCTCTTACTACATGTATTTCAAATAAAGTCTCCTCCTTTTCTTTAGCTCTTGTCAATCTATCCATTACAAGGAAATATTTCTCTTCTAATGTTCAGTTCTTCATATTTTCCTATCCTATGTATTACCTACCATCCAATCTCCTTATTCTGCCTCTTCAGTTTATTGTTCATTCCATCCCTCCATTATCTCCACTACAAACTCTTTTACTCCTCTTCATCTATTACCCTTTCTCCTTCACTCCATTATTTTAAATTCCACTCAGTGCCTACAGTACCTCATCTCTCAAATTGTTGCATATTCTTCCATTAACCCAGTATTATATAACACTCCTTTCTCTAACCTCATTCTTTTTTGTCCATCTCTCCATCATATCTATAAGCTATCTCATCCTCCTCTCTTTCAGCTCTTCTTTATAGGACAACCCCAACTTCCCTGGTTGGTGCTATCATCTCCCACTCATATTTCTATCTTCATTCTGTTTTTGTCCATCTCTCCATCATTTCAACAACAAATCTTTCTTCTCCTCCTCCTCCTCCTGCTCCTCTCTTTCAGCTCTTCTTTAAATGACAAACCTCACTACTCTGGTTGGTGCTATCATCTCCCAATCATATTTCTAACCTCATTCTCTTTTTGTCCATCTCTCCATCCTTTCTACAAGATTTCTCCTCCTCCTCCTCCTTCTTCTCCTCCTCCTCCTCCTCCTCCTCCTCCTCCTCCTCTTTTCAGCTCTTCTTTAAAGGACAAACCTACCTACCCTGGTTGGGGCTATCATCTTCCACTCATACTTCTAACCTCATTCTGTTTTGGTTCATCTTTCCATTATTTTAACAACAAATCTTTCTCCTCCTCCTACTCCTCTTTGTCTCTTTCAGTTCTTCTTTAGAAGACAAACCCCACTTCTCTGGTTGGTGCTATCATCTCCCACTCATATTTCTGACCTCATTCTGTTTTTGTCCATCTCTCCATCATTTCAAAAACAAATCTTTCTTCTCCTCCTCCTCCTGCTCCTCTCTTTCAGCTTTTCTTTAAATGACAAACCTCACTACTCTGGTTGGTGCTATTATCTCCCACTCTTATTTCTGACCTCTTGTCCTGTTTGTTCACCACTCCATCACTTCAACAACAAATCTCCCTCCTCCTCCTCCTCCTCCTCCTCCTCCTCCTCCTCTTTTTCAGTTCTTCTTTTTAGGACACACTTTGCTACCCCGGTTGGGGCTATCATCTTCCACTCATACTTCTAACCTCATTCTGTTTTGGTTCATCTTTCTATTATTTAAACAACAAATCTTTCTCCTCCTCCTCCTCCTCCTCCTATCTTTCAGCTCTTCTTTAGATGACAAATGCTGCTACACTGGTTGGAGCTTTCATCTCCCACTCACATTTCTAACCTCACTGTATTTGTACATCTTTCCATCGTTACAACATCAAATCTTTTCCTCCTTTTCCTCTTCTTCTTCTTCAGCTCTTCTTTAGAGGACAAACTCCACTACCATGGTTGGGGCTATCATCTCCCACTCATATTTCTAACCTCATTCTGTTTTTGTTCTTCACTCCATCATTTCAACAACAAATCTTTCTCCTCCTCATCCTCTTCTTCAGCTCTTCTTTCGAGAACAAACCCCGCTACCCTGGTAGCTCCTATTATCTCCCACACGCTGTCAGCCACCCACACACTCTCTCTTCCCAAAGGTCATCCCGCAATTCATCTTGCAGACAAAGAAAAAAAAATCCTGCTTCATCTGAAGATTTCAAAGAGATAGATAAGAACTACCTTAACAAACATCTTGTACAACAATGACCTGGCTATGTGCAAGATCGTAATAGCCAGCATACACAAAAACCAGGCTTGTACTAAGTGAGGACCTTGTAAGAGCTGTGGCAGACACATTGCGCAACACAACACAATCTTTCTGAGCGTCACTCACTGAAGAAACAGTTGTGTTGACTGAGAAAGATCTACGCAATCTCGTTGTGGCATTGTCACGCTTTCTATTTGCTTCTAATCATTTTATTGTGAGCTTGGGATTCCTCGCATATTCAACATGAAGAGGCTTGTGCTTTACATGGTAACCATAGAGAAAAGTTAATGGGGTGGTATGAACAAAAAAAAGTGTTCAGT
This sequence comes from Arbacia lixula, assembly GCA_963669155.1. Classification (NCBI taxonomy): domain Eukaryota; kingdom Metazoa; phylum Echinodermata; class Echinoidea; order Arbacioida; family Arbaciidae; genus Arbacia; species Arbacia lixula. The sequence goes on from OZ022579.1 coordinate 11,053,026, forward strand.
AAACAGAAAGCAAATTCTATCTTTGCAACACTACAGCCCTGAACTTCACAGAATGAAGATCCATACATGGATTTAAACAGCAACCATTAATTTATAATATACCCTTCTTTTGAACGAAAGTGAAAAGCCGAGCTCAATGGTGTTATCACAGAGACAAAGTCATTTTATAAGTGGTCATTTAAAAATAGTCCTCCGACGATCCATTGTGCAGAAAGCAGGACAAAGAAGTTATTAAAAATTGCAGTGCACAACAGATAGTATTTTACATGCACAAAAGCATGATATTTCAAAATTATCACAATATTTCACAACTGCATAGAAACACTGTCAGACATGTATACAAACCTACCCTCCCTGTCACTATAATTAAAGTACATGTATACGTTGTGATCATGATGACCTAGATGGCAAACTGGGAGTGGCAAATGCAATTTAACCCAATGTGTGTCACGTCAATTGCAGCTCTACGGGATTTGTGTGTATTTATTGTGAAATTAGACATGTGTGGCACAAAAAGAGTTAACTCATTTGAGCTACTTGTCTCAGCACTAGTATTGCATTCATAATACTTGGGTAGCAACTCATCTCGCATTCAAAGAGTTAATTTAAATGCAGACAGGTGCAGGGAAAACATCCTGGGAGGAACAGGTAGTCGTTAATACACTTGGTCACTCGGAGTATTCATAATTATGCACCGTCTAGCACTGACCACTCTGTTTTGTCCAAATAAGCCAAGTGGTCACTCAGTTAGTCTACAATCCAGCACTGACACTATATATTTGAACTTATCCTTTGCGGTAATCGTCTATGAAACAAACCAGAGGAACAAACCGAATATTACTTCTACACTTGCCATGCAAGTTTAGAACAATGAAGTTGAATGGACAAGTTAGGAGTTGTAGTGATTGGACTTTGCCTTCTATAAGCCTCTTGGATAATGTCCTATCACCTAAAAAAAAACACACATCTATTTTGCCTTGGAGCCAGACTATCATCAGACATCAACATCTTCATTTAGGGTCAAGGTAAAACTGACTTACTGCTGCCCTGGACAATAAATGAGGGTTCCGCCACTGAATTAATCTCAACACTATGCACATCACAATACGACGACCAATTCCACATAATTTCTCAGTAGAGAAATTAATATGAAAGTTAATATATTTCTTATATTTTCTATGGTATAGGAAGTGTGAAGCCCTACACGTATGCACAATCTCTACATATATGCATTATATAATTTCATATGGTTCACACAACCTTAAATCAAGTCAAAGGGTTACAGCAACCCAGTTGAGAATGAATTTTACTGAGTGAAATCATCACTTCAGGAAGAGAACATTTTAATTCCCGTCCCCTCCCCTTCACTCCCCCCCCCCCACTATATATTTGCTATATTTTCTATGATATAGGAAGTGTGAAACCCTATGCACAAAGGCGACATACATGTATATCACATAAGTTCATACAATGTTTTATACAACCTCAAATGAAGAAAGAGAGTTACAACAACCCCGCTGAGAAGGTATTTTACTGAATGAAATCACCAAGTAGAGAACATTGAAATTTCCCTCGACCCCCCCCCCCCCCCATACTATATATTTCCTACATTTTCTATGTTATAGGAAGTGTGAAACCCTATGCACAATGGCTACATGTACATTACTTAATTTTACAAGTTTTATAAAACCTAAAATGAAGATAAAGGGTTACGGAAACCTTGTTGATAATGTATTTTATGAAATCACCGGGTAGAGAACAATTAAATTCCCCTCCCCTTCCCCTCGCTCCTCCCCCCCCCCCCCACCCCTACTATATATTTCCTATATTTTCTATGATACAAGAAATGTGACACCCTATGCACAATGGTTGCATGAAGTACACTACATAACTTCATACATTTCATGCAACCTGAAATGAAGAGAATGTATTTTACTGAATGAAATCACCAGGTAGAGAACATTTCAATTCTCCTTCATCCCACTGGCCCGTGCCCCCCTCCCCCCCCCCCCCCTTCCTCCCTCTAATCCTTGAAGAAACACCTACACAACAACTGCTGGAGGCTTGATGGCATTGTTTTAATGCACATATACGTAGAAACATCACGCAGCAAAAACTTTAATGATCCTACGCACATACCATACCTACATCATTTTCATAAATAGATTCACGATTTGTAGCTATTGTTTTTTTCTTTCTAATGTCACTGCATACGTAAGCAAAGTTTGTACTGTTGTAAAAGAAAAGAGTTTCTATATATCTCATGGGCATGTTGCGAATGGCTTCACATTTACAGCCTACATTGTCACATTTTGCAGACATAAGAAGCAGTCGCTGTTTAAATCAGGAACAATGATATAGAGAGGGAGCGAGAGGGAGAGGGAGAAAGGGAAAGGAAGAGAGATGGAGAAGGAAAGAGGGAGAAAGGGGAGGACCAGAAAGGGGGAACAGGAGAAAGACAAAGAAAGGGAGAAGGGGAAAGAGGGAGTGGGGAAAAGAAAGAAATCAGAAAGAAGTGATGAAGAGAGAGAGGAAAAAGAGATAGTGTATATGTACACTACAGCTCAAAGGAATTGGCATAGGGAAAGGGAAAAGAAAAGGGAAAAAAAGGAAGGAGCCGCAGTTTTGAACCGCGGTTGTCCAGTTCAGCATGAAACATGGTGCGTTTTAGCTAAAGCATCATGGTTCATGCTGAACTGAACAAAATATACCATGGTTTAAACCTGCGGCTCCTTCCCTCTCCCTTTCCCTATGCCAATTCCTTTGAGCTGGAGTGTATGCATGTGTTTGTTAATATCAGTAATAACAAAACATTAATTGATTAAAATCTATAATCAATAACACAGGATCTTAAATCAAACTTTAAAATCTGAGTGTCCTTTGATTTTCTTTGAGTATTTCATTGACAATGGATATCTTTCATTTGTAGCCTAAAGATGAATTCATGCATTTTAAACCTAGATCAAAATGTTCAAACTCTGCAATCCACACCTTCATTCTTTGCAGAAAAACATTTTTTTTCCTTGTTTGGATTCGGGCAACTCCTAAGTAGTAAACATGTCACAAACAGCAATTTCTTTGCAATAAATGATGCCATGAATAATTAAAATGGTGTTCATACCAGACCAAGCCCAAACCAGCAAAAAAAACAGATGGATTAGACCAGAATGGCTTTTGTGAGGAACAAAATAAAACTCCTGGAGCTAGGGGAACAAGCATTGCAAACAACACTCCCAGAGAAACAAACAAACGTTAGCGTAGCATACAGGCTGGAGTTTAATATTTAAAGGGAGGAAAATGGGCGAAAGTAGCTGGGAGATATCAACGCAGGGTCATGTGTAGGAGTGGGTTTAATGAAAAGGCAGAGGTAATAATTCCTTGATGAGGTAGAAAGAGAAAGAAAAGGGGTCAGTTTTTTTTCTGAGATTACCAGGCCTGACGCAGGAGGGACCTGGGAGCGAGCCGAGGCTAGGGCAGAGTTTGAATCGACAAACCAACAATGGCTACAATGCAGCCAATTTGCGCAGAGAAGCTGCCTCTAAAGCGGAGTGTGTTTATGAGCTTCACTTTTCATGACAAGGACAGAAGGAAAGAGAGCTTGAGAAGGGGAACGTATGTTCGATGACAGCGTTTGCACTTGTCATGAAATCGCTAAGTGAGAGGCAGTATTACAAGTATGTCATAGCTGTAAAGCATTTGAAACATTCACACTAATCATTTAATCTGAAAAAAACATGTTCTATGACAACATTTACACTTGTCATGGAATCGCTATGTATTTTCAAGTACCGGTATGTCACAGCTAAGCATTTGATTTTATTCTTGAAACATTCACACTAAGTATTTAATCTGAAAAGCCGTGTTCTATGAAAGCATTTACACTTGTCATGAAATCGGTATGTGAGAGGCAGTATTTTCAAGTGTGTCACAGCTGAGCATTTGATTTTACCTGTGAAACATTCACACTAAGTATTAAGTCTGAAAAGCTGTGTTCGATGACAGCATTTACACTTGTCATGAAATCGCTATGTGAGACGCAGTATTTTCAAGTGTGTCATAGCTGCATTTGATTGTGCCCATGAAGCATTCACACTACATATTTAACCCTTTGTACCACAGGTGAATGACATGAAATATGTGATACTGTAAGTGAATCAACTTTTCCTAGCTTGGTACTTAAAGACTTAATCTGCCTTGGTCAGATTTCCCCCAAACCTTTAGTTTCAAATATTGTACCTGTCCAAAAACTAAAACAAAGATAATTTAATATAAGAATTGTTAACACATGCATTGATATACATTGTTTTTTCCACCCCATTCGAATGGGGCAATAATCCTGGGTGAAGTTCGGTTTTCTGAAGGTTCATTATTCCATGCACTCCCAAATATTTATTGAATTCATCTGAAGGTTTGTTCTTCTGACGATAAGATATCTGGTTAGTTAATCCAAAAAAAAGAATTATGGTTCAATTATCTGAACGTGATATAGAGTAGGGTTTGCTTATCTGAAAATAAAATAGACTGCTTAAATTTCTCTGCCAAACACCATACTGCTCAATGGGAATGGTGTGCATAACCAGTGCAAATGTACCTCAATGGAGGATGAAGAATTAAGTTTAAAAAAATAAGGAGTAGTAATTATTTTTTGATGAACGAACCTTATTTTGCTTTTGGAGTAATAAACCATATTTCATGTTCAGACTATCGCACCTTTGCAGTAACAGGCAATTGGCATAACATATATACATGTACTTTCAGAATAATAAGCTCTTACCATAGTCATACATCTGATCAGCTTGAATATGCTCTTGATACTCACTCCACAAATGATGTAGCAAGAAAAGCAAGAAAACAAACAACATCATACGTGCAGACAACTTTTACGCAACTCTGTACCCTAGACGGGTACAGCCATTCATTCCGAATCACTGAAATATCAAGTGTGTGGCCTTGACTTTCAGAAGCAAAGGAGGTCAATAGTAATTGACTTCCAAGTGACTCTAGTTTTAGAAAAGTTATTCATAGCCTGTCATTTTCATCTTGTTGTACGTACCACGCTTTCTCAACACACAACACGGCCTATGGAGTTCCAAGAGGGACTTGAAGAGGTTAACTCTAAGTAGTACAGATTGGAGGAAAGAACCCAACATATAACAAAACCCCATTAGTAACACATGCATGCACACACATTCATGTGTCAAACAGTACACACAAAACATTTCCTCTTCAAAATGTCATGTACATGTACTTGATAAGTGACAGCAGAACTATATATGTACATAACAAATATTACATTAAAAATTTATTAGGGGACCTGCCAGTAAATGCAAAATAGTTTCAGCTTATCCATAAGTTGATGGTAAACTTCCATATTGGACTTTTCCACAAAATGTTTGAAACTCAGTGAAGCCACTGTGAAAAGCTGTGCATTTATGTTTCACTGCCTTACATGAAAATAGGAAAATCAAGCACATGTTGGATGCTTTACGAATGTCTTACTGATATTTCATATTAAATGATTAAAGTGACATGAGTACTCCGACCATAGTGAAAAATATTTCCTGTTACACTTACATGTACTGCTACTACTACTACTAGCTACTACTGCTACTACTACTACTACTACTACTACTACTACTACTACTACTACTACTACTACTACTACTACTACTTCCACTACTAATACTACTACTTCTAATACTACAACTACTGCTACTGATATCATTAATCATGACAAGAGATGAAGGCACATAAACAGTCTTAAAAGTAGAACATTAGCAAGAAAAAGCAAAAAAGCAAAAAGAGCATGCATAAAGAGAAAACGAAGGACAAGCACGAATAACAAAAGAGAAGAAAAATTAAAACCATGCAGCACCACTTGCTTTATACACAAACCACACCAAAACCACAAGTAAGAAACAAATAGATATCTCGTATGCAGATGACACAAAGGCAAATGACATTAGAGATGGCATTTGGGGTAAGATCGCACACATGTGGGAAGTTAAGAAGGTAAGCTTGGAGTGGGAGAGGGCTGTGTGACCTAAATTCCGCCTAATTCCAACAAGGTTCTTACTTCTTTTTACTCAGTCCCACATGTAAAGCCCTGTGTGGGCAAGCCACGCATTGTTCTATTACCTGGAGTCTGTATTCCGCCCACTGACACCTGTCATAATTTAACATCAACTTAAGATACTCCACGACTGCTCAATAGGAGACCATTCTGCGCTACTCTTTGATGCAAATATAAATAAATAACGTGTATGGTAAAAAACTAGAGCTACAAGTTGCACTTAAATCTACATGTATATGCGACCACAGCGCTTGTATCGGGGGTCATGACATGTTACGATTTAACTATTCCTCACATGTCAAAGCTGTTAAGTTTGTTTACGGTTACAGAATGGTGATCTCTGGTCAAAATATAACATTAATGGCCATTAACTCAAACATTTTGAACCTCAATCCATTTAACAGTATATAAGAGCAATTAACACTTGCAAACATTTTGCAAATAAATAAACAGCTGATATTAAACTGCACTTCCCTTTTAAGATAAAGACTTTATATACTGTTTAAAATCTTCTCTCCAAATATCAAATGTGGGAACTGTTATTGAGCAGAAATATATATTGGCATTAGATTTTGAGTTGAGTTTTTGACAGGTGGTCCAAGACATAACCTACAGAGACCTGAGATGGCACCATTTACGGTAAAAATGTAGACAATGATCGCTACGGAAGAGGGTGTTTCAAACGTAACCAAGGAAAGTTTGTCACTTTTCGTGAAAAAGCTTCACAGAGCTATGACTTTGATCTTTCAAATATCATTGGTGTGGTATGATCCATGCCCAGTTTCATGACTTTGTAGGGCTTCCCTGCATTTAAAGGGATAGTCCACCATGACATTGATTCTCTTTCAAATAAAAAGTATACACATGAACGAAACATATTAGTGAAGGTTTGATGAAAACCCGTCGAAGGATACAATCTTTTAAAAAAATTTGATTTTGTGATGTCAATTGTGAGATGCTCTCCCATATGTTGTGTACAATTTTTTTCTTGAAAATGTGCATTTTCTCAAAAAAATATGCATCCTTTTACCTGTGCAAATTCCAAAATCGAATAACTTTCTTTTTCTTTGACCGACTTTCGTCAAACCTTCACTAATATGTTTCTACTTTTATTGACTTATCTTCAGGATTGACTTATCTTCAGGATGAACTATCCCTTTAATACTAAAATTTCAAGTACATTAAGTGCTATATTAAGTTAGTTTTCTTGAATATGGCCCCAGCTTGTCTGTGTTGTCTCAATGCAAAATACCACACATGAGTCCTGCGCAGATACATGGGAACTAGTCTTTGCATTTTAGACCCCTTGACACAGATTATTCACCCTCAAAGTAGCACTTAACAAAGACGTCACCCAAGAACAGTACAGAGTCCATCCACACCAACTGCCATCTTCCCAAGACTCTCCACAAACGCTTTGTTTGGCTTTCATATCAATGTCATCAACACGCGTGGGGGACGTCCACTACAAGTCCTTCTATTGTCCAATACGGCGGCTATGAGTGATAGTTTTAATCTTCCTTGTTTGCGTACAGTATAACAATATTTGTTACATTTTTTTTTCAATTACATCAATCACCTTCCGTGATATTAATATTCTGTGTTGTATTTGATCTGTAGCGTGACAAGATGAAATGTTCAAATGTTTGCTTTTGATATTGTGCTTTCTCATGTCCCCACCCCCATTTTTTTATGTACATTGTACATTTTGTCAAAAGTGATATCCACTAAGAAATTGAGTTTATACATACAGGTACAAAAGTATATGGAAGAACTAGTGCTGTATTGTTCAAGTACAGTCTGATTTATCTAGTGCAAACAATGCACATCTACACATCATTTTTCATCAGATGTAATATATTGCACTGCAAAATTTGTAAGGAGACACGGTGATCATTTCCTCAGGTTAATAATGGGTAAATGTTTATCACTCCTAATCATGACAAGAAAGGAATAACAATGCAATCAGGATTTCTGTTTGGATGAAATTGAAAGTCAAGAGTTTCATCAATGGGGTTTCATCCTTGAAGGGATAGTTCACCCTGAAAATGAGTTTGTTTCAATTTGTTTTTATGTTTCTTTAATGTCTCTGCTTTTATTTAAATCAACTTATCTTCAGGGTGAGCTATCCCTTTAACTGGACCTGATAATATCATGAATGATATACTTCATTAGCCTATAGAGTCATATATACTAATCTCAAAGTCGACATGACATCTCATAGGGAACGGAATTAATACAATTACATGTACATTACTTCAATGGAGGGGGGGGGGGGATGAATAGAAAACGAGAATGAAAAAAGAAGAAGAGAAAGACAAAAAGAGAAAAAAGAAAGATTAAGAAGGATCATTACAGGTAGGAAAAATGGCAAGAAGCAGAGATGGAGGGGAAAATCTACTACTAAATTTGATTCACATAAAACTTTTTGTCTTTGTCTGAAATCTGAATGATACTATTCTTTCACAAACAACAAGATATAGAGTCACTTTAAAGGAAGAGCAACAATCTGAGTACCATTTTTTTTACAATGACTAAAAACAATAAAAAAAAATAGAAAAAATATAAGAGGTTCTCAAAAAAATAATATGATACCAGAAGCAGAACATGGTGAGTGTCGTCTATTTTCTGCCATGATGCAGCGACCATTATCACACAACACATCACCAGAATAACTACATTGCCTACAAATGCATTCCAACACTCGACCCAATTTATATCACACATGACCAAAGCAGAAATCATATCTAATCAAAGCAGGGAAAAAAATGAGCCAAAAGCAGAAGATTTCTGGACAAACAACACCAAAATAGCTTGGCAGCCCTGAGGCGATGTGTATTTTTACACACATATTGATGGTAGCGTAGCTTCTACTTGTAACAGACACCATAGCCTCTTCATAATGTATCCCATCCTTTTCTCCTTTCAACCATCGGACAAGCCCACTCACTCCTGGTGTCGTGTTTGCCAGCCCACTCATCTCAAACCCAAGGGCTGCCCACTTTTTGTGACAAAGCAACAGGGCAGTTTTAAAACAGAGATAGAAGAGAAAATCTGGGATGACCAATTCCCATCACATCGAATGTACATTCTGGCTTCCTTCAGAGTGGGTTAAGACTTAAATCTACAGGTTCAGAGATTCTGCATACACGTAACATGCAAGTTCAGATACAATGTTGGGGTGAGATTATGCAAAATGACAGATGTCATAATCATTTAAAAATGTATTCCTCTGTTTTCTGACAGTGTGTTTGGACAATCATCAACAAAAAGTAGATTGAATCTAAGTATTATATTCAGATAGCAAGTTTTCACGTAATGTGCAGAATGCCAAAAACTTCTTAACCCTTTAAAGCCCTTTTCTCACTGTCAAAAATTTCAGAACTAATATTGCCAGTGAGAAAAGGGGCTAAGGGTAGTCCGAGGTTACAGATAGTACGGGACTAACGATAATATTGGGTTAAGAAATCCAAGTGAGAAAAGGGCTCAAGTGACACTGGTGCATCATTTCGCAATTATTACACACAAAATCCATACAGCTACCATTTGTCTAGCACACACAGGATTAAAAGGCTATGTTGTATCGCAATTGATTCCGACGCAGCCATGGGATCTTATTCTAAATTGATCTGATCAGTCTAATGAACAGCCGCTCACCCACCTCCCCATTCTTTTGAACCCCATGTATGAATCGGAGTCTCATCATATTAGATGACAAGAAAAGGATTATCAGGTTTGGAATCTAATAGATTCCCATTCACGATCCTCAAGTAAAACTCACTCTGACTGATTTCTCTCCATCTCATAAATGATCCCGATGACTTTCTTCATGTTAATGTCAATTATTTTTGTAATTTAAGATGCAAATGTTACTTAGACACCTATTTTTGTAATTTAAGATGTAATTGGATCTTTGCTCAGTTAAATTATATCATATGATGTCCATGGTATGTAGATATACAAGTAAATGAAAAATGTAAATGTAAGTCCTTTCCATGTAAAGTGCATTGAGAATTCCTTAATTAATTAGTCCCCTATTATTGTAATTCAAGATGTAATTTGACCTTTGTTTGGTTAAATTGTATTATGATGAACACGGTATGTAGATAAACAAGTACAGTGTAAATGAAAAATGGAAATCTAAGTCCTTTCCCTGCAAAGCGCATTAAGAATTCCTTCAGTTTTGAAATGCGCTATAGAAGAAATATCTATTATTATCATAATTATCATTATTCTCTTTAGCAAAGAACAAATACATGGGGTTTGTTGGATGTAGCTTTATGATTAACCTTAATATTTCCAAATTGCTTTAAAAAGTAGCATGTTAGATAATGAAGCTTCTCGATCTGCAGCTTATCAGGTTATCATGCAGATATGAACAAATTACAAGAAGAACCAACTATAAACTGAAAGCTAAGGTTGACTTCTATTGCTAGAAAAGACATAATGCCAGGAAATATTCCTTTTGTCTGCACAAATGGGGGTCTCTGGACTTTATAAACGCAGCTTCTAAGTACCTGAGATGAGGCATGCTTCGGGCCCTACTAACAATTATGGAGAACTGGTCATCTGAATAGCTTTGTGCACACAATGGGTTTGAGAGTAAATGCTGCCCAATAGCAGCATTAGAAAAGCTTCGTTATCTAACATGCTACTTTTTAAAGAAATTTTGAAATTTTGTAGTACCAGTAAATTGTTCGTGAACCTTAATATTGATACTTACCACCTGTACAGAAAGACCACCTGCCTGTGAAGACTGCATTAATTGTCATAAGTCATGTTTCCTCCTTGAATCCTGCATTAACTCTTCCCATGTCAAATAAGTGGCAGCCAAATGGGATTTGTGTACATTATTACTGACAAAATGCACACCAGGCTCATAAAAAAGAAGTAACTGTCAAGAAAAGCCATCTGTTCATGATAAAACCACATTAATTGTCCCCCTTGTTTGTATGTTATATTCATGTTTCAATGTAGTTTATTTCAGTGAAACTTAATAAAAGCACACTCTACAGGTGTAGTAATGGCTATTTTCCTCCATGTTTAAAACAAAAAAATTCAAATGAACTAGTAATGTACAAAATGAGGTAGTCCCTTTTTACTTTGATTAACCAGACTGTAGTATATGACTGACGAAGGGTTAATAATGTGACAAAAAATTCTTTTGTAGACATCAAACACACAAGCAGTGTACATAACTCTCTCAAATGACCGGTTAATATCAGGGGAGGAAACAGACAGGCAGAAATCAGCTGCCGAGATAAATTCCACTTCACGCCTCGGAATGCCAGAATGAAACCGACGTCATTGGTATTTACCAGCACGGCACAATCGAACAATCGATGTCACACCATCGCTTCCGCTCCGCAACCGTCACAATAACTCAGCTGGGTGCTTTCCTGCGCGACCTCTGACATAGTTTCACCGTTTCCATGATGACGGAAAAAAGGTCAGCTATGCAGGTGCCCACTCTCCAAGATTAGAGTTTTAAATTGCCACGACTGCATGTGACTGTGATTGTGACTGTGAATGTGACTTTGACCGTGACTGTGCTGTGGGATCTGCCTAACCAATTGTAACATCCTGGTGCATATGACTGCATGTGACTGTGACTGTGGCTGTGAATGTGACCGTGACTGTGCTGTGAGTGTGACTGTGACTGTGAGTGTGTGACTGTGACTGTGAGTGTGATTGTGACTGTGGCTGTGAGTGTGACCGTGACTGTGCTGTGAGTGTGACTGTGACTGTGAGTGTGACCGTGACTGTGCTGTGGCATCTGCTTATCCAATTGTAACATCCTGGTGCATGTGACTGCATGTGACTGTGACTGTGGCTGTGAATGTGACCGTGACTGTGAGTGTGTGACTGTGACTGTGAGTGTGATTGTGACTGTGACTGTGAGTGTGAGTGTGACTGTGAGTGTGACTGTGAGTGTGACTGTGAGTGTGACTGTGAGTGTGACTGTGACTGTGACTGTGGCTGTGAGTGTGACTGTGACTGTGAGTGTGACTGTGACTGTGACTGTGGCTGTGAGTGTGACAGCGGCTATGAGTGTGACTGTGACTGTGATTGTGACTGTGACTGTGGCTGTGAGTGTGACTGTGACTGTGACTGTGAGTGTGACTGTGACTGTGACTGTGGCTGTGAGTGTGACAGCGGCTATGAGTGTGACTGTGACTGTGATTGTGACTGTGACTGTGGCTGTGAGTGTGACTGTGACTGTGACTGTGAGTGTGACCGTGACTGTGCTGTGCAATTGTTACATCCTGGTGGACGCCTCTGTAAAAAAAATGTTCTCATTACTGTACATGTATAATGCAAGATAATGATTGGTACAAGATGTCCATTTCATGACATGAAACTTAAAAAGGAACACTCACCAATTCTTTTTTTTTTTTTTTTTAAATATTCCCAATGATAAAAAAGGGACACGCTGAAAAGAAAGAGGGCACCTAACACACTTTTGCATGCATGGAACACAGCCATGAAAGGCTGCCATTTTGGCCAGAAGCTCTCTAAAACTTGCCTCCCATTAATTTGTATCTGAAACCTGAACAACCATGGCATATCTCTCAATGCAGATAGATTGGCATGTAGAGCCGATATTCCGATACAGAATTTCAACCAATACATCTCTCTGATTTTATATGAACAAACAACCCATCTCAGGATTTCTCCTTCTTTTAAGTTGTCAAAATCAGCCTTTGTTTGACAGGAGGGTATACATGTATGTGAAATCTACAAATCCTCAACAAGAAAACATGGATGACTCAGACAGTTTGATAATGGGAGTGGGAAAAATAGGACTTTCTCGCCGAGAGACGAGCCTTTGTTATATGACAATCAAGATTATTTATGATTGAGACATAATGACATAATATATTATCACAACTACTCTCTATGTACATCACTATTTGGGGAAAAAACATAAAAGTGCAGGTTGATTTGAACAAACAACTGACACAAGCTACATGTATGCTAAATGTATAATATGAAGAAAACAGCCTTTCACTATCACTATATTGATTCTAATCATTTTCACAGAATGAAGTTTTCTTTGAAATACAACGAATGTGCATACCATGCACAATGTCTCAAACTAAAATGTCTTTACATCAGTACATGTATATGATAACTTTCTTAGTGACAGTGAATGTTACATGTACACAAACAGCAAACATCATGAAGCCAGTCAGACAATTATTGCTAACAAATACAACCATGTGGTGATATTGAATGTTGACTATTTTGTGAAAAAACAAAATCTGAATCAATACTCTCTCACCATGGAAACCCACAAAGAATATAAATTCTCAGAATAGGCTAAACAAATATACTTTGAATCTAAAAAGTACCAAAAAAAAATCAGACTAAACGATGGTTGATGAATACATGGATACATTGCATGTAAATAGCTATATTCAGGAATTATTCATAAACAGCATATGTCTTCATAATGGAGCCACTGCTTACTCTAAATAAAAGATGTATGAAACTATTATATCACTTCCAAACAATAAAGACATGATACAAAGTATGTATGTATTTGCAACGTTTGTTAAAGTTGAATTTTTTCAACAGCAAAAAAAGATTTGATTAGAGTACAGCGCAGTTAGACCTCTGAGCTTGTGAAATTTAAAGTTTGTACAGAGGTTGCACTTTCCGACCCCAGTCCCAGAAATTGTTTCACATAATGAGACATTGCGGCTCTCCACTCAGGAGTACAGGGCCCCGTAACATAAAGGCTTGCAATCTATCGCAACATGGCAACGGCCAATCAACACCATTGTTCAAAAGACTGACCAGTAACCAATCAGAATTCGTTATGTTATGGGGCCCAGATGTTTAAATGATTAGGAAAACATCAACTTACCATATAAGTTATGAGTACTAGTATATGAGTGTAAATCTATAAAACACAAAACATTTCTCCACCTTCTTCGGACAACCCATGTACTCCTTTGGTTATGTACAGACAAGCAAGCATTGTGTATTGTTGCTATGTGAGGCAAACTGCACAATTTTGAAAGGACACCAATGCTACACTTGAATGTTCTGTAAGAAAAATGGGCTATTGAGCAACAATGTAAATTGGGCATATTTCGTTGCGTTAAAATCTGAGGCATGGAATACTCAACTAAAGGGCGAAGATAGTGCACATAATGTATCTACACCTTTCATCCACCGCTTACCAGTACATTGAAACCTCCCACAGATGAGTCTTTGCAAAACAAGGGGGAGGAAGTCAAAAAGTACCAGCAAAACTAATTGTGCGATAAAATCAGTGAAGTTTTCTGTCCTGTACACTGCATGTAGTTTCTATGAATTCATAACAAAGAAGTGTCCTTTATAGGTCAAAGGACTTTTCAGCTATGGAAGATGAAATCACCTTCTCTCACATCCAGTACATGTGATACGCGTAACATACTGGACACTCACTCCACTATTGGTAGTGGACACTTTTTCTTAGAAATTTTAAGGGAAGGGGTAGAAGTCATGATGATTATAGGATGTAATCACAGCAGAACAGTTCTGTCATCATCACCTGGTTCGAATTTGGTTAAATTTCAATGATTTTATCATTTTGAGATAATTCCTTTTTGGTATCCTAAATCAAACAAGAATGTGACCCATGCTCATGGCTGGATGACACTCCACTATGAGTCCTGTGGATTTTCCCACTACTACTCCTTGTATCAGTGGGAAATGGGAACAATTTATGATACATGTATATGGAAATAAAACATTTTCACATACACACACATGCAAATTGCGCACATGTTTACACATTGTCAAAAAATATTTGACGCATTGCCAACATGTGCATATGACATGATGAACTTTATAGACATCAACAGTATCAATCAAAATCTTTTATTCTCCCCCTCTCTCTTTTGCCACATTCTCTCTCTTTTTCTCATTTTCTTTCTGTCTCTCAATCTCTCTGTCTCTCTCTTTCCCCATTCTCTTTGTCTCTCTGTCTGTTTGTTTCTCTCATTCATTCATTCTCTGTCTCCCATTTTCTCTCTCACACACACTATCTCTCTCTCTCTCTCTCTCTATCTCTCTCTCTCTCTCTCTCTCTCTCTCTCACACACACACACACACACACACACACACACATACACTCACTCTCACCTACACTCTTTATTTCAACATACCAGTATTCATAAGTTCACCTTCTGGTCATGTGTGCTGTATGCCTCCAAAATCCATCACATCAAAATAATTAAGTCAATAAAATATTTGTGTAATACATCTGGCCCACATCCAGTTTCCATTCATCGACATCTGGCAACAGGCCTGGCAACAAACCAAACATGACATGAAAACTCAGAGGTCGGAAAATGCCCACAGTTTACATTGTACTTCAATAAGGAGCACAATGCAGATTTATGAATTCAACTTAAAATTATATGTCTAAATATTCAAATTACTCAAACTTATTCATAAAATGTTATTAATTGTGTAGCCATACGATACATCATCTATACACTTCTTTAAAAAACGGACATGGTCAAACATGTTCTAATCTACTCTGCACAAAATGTTAGTAATGTTAGTAAAATGTTGGTAATTGTGTAGCCATATGATACATCATCTAAACACTTCTTTAAAAAAAAATGGGCATGGTCAAACATGTTCTAATCTACTCTGCATTTCACCATCTCTCTTGTGTTTGAGCATTCAACCCATATATTATACATTATATAACCATCCTGCAGCTTAAACTTCTCTCTGTTCTCTCTCTCTCTCTCTCTCTCTCTCTCTCTCTGTCTCTCTCTGTCTCTGCCTCTCTTTCTCTCTCTCTCTCACTTTCTCTCTCTCTGTCTCTCTGTCTCTCTGTCTCCGTCTCTCTCTTTCTCTCTCTCTCTCTCTGTTCTCTGTCTCTCTCTGTCTCTCTCTGTCTCTCTCTCTGTCTCTCTCTCTCTCTCTCTCTCTCTCTCCCCCTTTCTCTTTCTCTCACGTGTTTGTGCATCGACATTGAACTCTACACTGGGGCAGACATACAGAACATGACCAAATAAGGTTTTAACAATGAACTTTACACGTGTATTCCCAAACTGTCATAGCACACCTGCGTGTAGAGCAGACATACTGGTATGATGAGCAAGGATGGTGAACAAACTTCCTGAATGCTAGATTGGAGTAATTTGTAGGGAAAAAAGGCTACAATCAGGCTGGGGCTTTTCCCAGCAAATAAGTCTGTTGTTACCATTGGCATGAAAATGTGTAGTATTAGCCAATAGGGTTTTCAAGACCTGGTAATGTAAGGGTTTAAATTATTGAACACATGTGAACTCACTCTATTCCTGTTTACTTTGTTAACCCTTCAGACCTTTTCTCACTGTCAAAATTTTTGATTAGCCCAGGCAATTTCAGTGCTAAGGTCCCCCTTTAACCCCACCAATTTCAGGGGGTTAAGCTTAGCCCCGCTTCTGTTCTCACTGTGTTTTGGGAAAGTGGGCTAGCCCCACCAATAGTACGTGACTATCTAGCAAAGCATTTTGGTAGGGTTAGCACCGCAATTGCGGTGCTAAGAAAGCCAGTAAGATCACAAAAGAAATAGTCCGGGGTTAAGGAAGGCGACGTACATAATAAAATTTTGCGCGCCTTCTCGAGCCCCGTGCGTAAAATACAAGCATGGAGAATCATGAATATTCATTACCTAGAAAGTCCAGGGTTAACGAAAGCAAGTGAGAACAGGAGTGACTTTTCTTAGCCCCGGTTTCGTCGATAGTACGGGACTAAAATTGCCAGTGAGAAAAGGGGCTAAGGGTAGTCCAGGGTTAGGGATAGTACGGGACTAACTATAGTACGGGTTTAAGAAATCCAAGTGAGAAAAGGGCTTTCCTGTGCCAGACAAGATGCTGCTCTATGTGATTTGTGTGTATCATTTGTGAGAAAAGGCACACATGGCACACAAAAACCCTTGGTTTCAATAAAAGCAGAAATTTGAAAGAAACGTGTCATTGAAGGTTTGACGAGAATCTGTCAAACAATCAGAAAGTCAGGATCTTTTGAAATTTCAATTTTGTGATGTCACCTGTGAGGTGTTCTTCCACATGTTGTGTGCTGTTTGATTCAACAAATTGCTCTTTTTCTGTTCTTGATGATGGAATATTTTGTTTTCATATAGGTTTACATGTGTTTACAAACATGTTTCTAAAGACGTACTAAATACACAAATGTAAAATGATGCATATCCTTTTGAGAAAATGAACATTCTAACAAAAATGTACAAATCATATGGGAGAGCACCTCGCACGTGACATCACAAAACCAAAACTTTAAAAGATCATAACTTTCTTATCGTTTGACGGATTCTCATCAAACCTTCACCAATATGTTTCTTTGACGTTTCTGCTTTTATTGAAACCAACTTTACTTCAGGGTGAACTATCCCTTTAATTATAAGGGGTGGTAGATGGGAGCTGCAAGCAAAATGATGCAGTTCTGCCTTGACTAAGGGGCCAATTCTTGTTTGATTTCGCTATACCAGAAATAACTCTTCTGAAAATTATAAAATAACTGAAAGTACTAAAAATCTCAAAGATTACGGCAGAACTGCTTTGCCATGATTACTTTCAAATCTGTCACGCTCCATACCAGCAAGAGTATAATGTGGAAGCTGGCTTTTTAAACATGTTGTTGTTGGTAGTGATATTTATTTGATCATAATGATAAAATATTAATAAAAAGGATTAAGGTAAAGGAGGGCATTGAATTTAACTTCTTTGTTTATACTGGAAATTCCACGAAAAATTAATGATGGTACATGTGGTTAAAAGAATGAAGAGAAGATACATGTTTTGTTAAGCCACTCACTCACTTAAAACTTAGCATGTCTTAAGGTAAGCATATGTTAAGCATAAGGTGGGCTACAGAACTACAGCATTGTACAGGCATGTTGACAATTTTGGTAAATACCAGCACTTTGTAGTTGAAAAAGAATTTTCAGCTGAACTCTAAATATACATTTGGAAGCTAACAATGTATTAAATAGGAAATGCTAGCACTGTATGATAACATTGTACTTTGCTTTCTATGATTCAACTGATATTGATTTAGAACTCCATCAGCTGTTCTGTTGTTTGCATTCACATACAGTGT
Source organism: Arbacia lixula (assembly GCA_963669155.1). Taxonomy (NCBI): domain Eukaryota; kingdom Metazoa; phylum Echinodermata; class Echinoidea; order Arbacioida; family Arbaciidae; genus Arbacia; species Arbacia lixula. The sequence continues at coordinate 11,071,213 of OZ022579.1, forward strand.
ACATACAAATGGAACCTTGCGCATGCTTAAAGGGCATATACTGTACTGGGAAGGCAAAATAGCCTTCAAAATGTAATTGTCAGCAATCTTCTTACAATGGTCTTAAATTCATGTATTGTCTATTTTAGAAGCTTGCTGAAAGAGATTTGCCCTCAAATGATCCACAAATGGAGTAATTAATGATGAATGATTAAATCCTCAAAATGTTCGGGCTATACATTTTGAGGATTTGTGATTTAATCACATTACTCCAAATGTAGACCATTTGAGGACAAATAACTTTCAGCAATCTTCTAAAATAGACAATACATGAATATAAGACCATTAGCAAGAAGATTGTTAACAATTACATTTTGAAGGTTTTTTTCGCCTTCCCAGTACAGTATATGCCCTTTAAGCATACATTTTAGTAAGCGGATGTGCATGTCATAAGTTCACCACAGATCCCTCCTACCCATCATCTATTTTTCAAATGCTTCAAATGCTTTCCTCCAGTGTAGGTTTCTTGCCTACATTTTACTTAACCCATTGCTCATGGTTAGATTTTCTGGCTTGGTGAACCCTGATCTAGTTACATGTAGGAACTCAACATTTGCTATGGAACCTCAGGAACCAAAGGGGCGTGGCTTAATTTGGCAGTGTATGGCATTTGAAGGTTATTCGTACAACAGATTATGCTGGTGTCGCGTTAGAGAAGTCAGCTGGGAAATATGCAGAATCAGTAAAGAACGGGTTAATCCTTTGTATGCCAGAAAAAATTCTGCTCTATGCAGTTTGTGTGTATTGCTTATGCAAAAATGCATCAAAGATTTAAAGGGATAGATCACCTTGAAGATAAGTTGGTTTCAATCAAAGTAGAAATATGGAAGAAACATAGAGGTAAAAGTTTGACGAAAATCCATCAAAGGATAAGAATGTTATGATTTTTTTGAAATTTCAATTTTGTGACGTCACATACCAGGTGCTCTCCCATATATTGTGTGCTGTATGATTCCATTAATTTCTGTTTTGACGAAGGATTTTTCGTAGAGGTGTTTGTGTAAAAACCTGTTCCTAATAAAGTATCAAATGTACAGGTATATCCTTTTAAAAAAATGGACATTTAAAAAAAAAATAGTACACAACTTATGGGAGAGCACCTCACACGTTATGTCACAAATCAAAACTGTGAACAATCGTAACTTTCTCAACCTCTGACGGATTTTTATCAAACTTTCACTGATATGTTAATCTCATGTTTCTGCTTTTATCAAAACCAACATGATTTCAGGGTGAATTATCCCTTTAAAGGTATTGCAAAAGGGGTATTTGGTAAGCCCCAAGTCTGGGTCAAGAGCTTTTTATTTCATTCTACGTGCACTTCATTCTGTAGAGTTCTTATCATCCAACCTGCCACAGGAAGGGGCCCCCTCAAAAGGATATTTTTATTCATATATATATATATAATATTTCATTACATATATTTTATTTTTATCACGACCTAAAACAATTACACGATTACAGGAAACATTGATTATGGGTAATACCAGAAGACAAGACCGGTTGATAGCTGAAAATCTACTTAGCATTGGCACTACAATGTATGTGAAGAAGTTTTGGTCGGTCGTTCAAAACCTCCCTATTCATGTAGTCTCGAGATCGGAAACCGCTATCCACTATAGGGGCGTCTTCATTAGCCCAAAGTGGCGAAATAGCTAGCTAGTTCTGATCGGGTTGGCCTAGCCAGATCACGAAATAGCTAGCTATTTGCATCTTCATTAGCCAGATCTGGCGAAATAGCTAGCTATTTCGTCGAGAAAATTTACCAAGAAAACTTGGGCTAGATGGAGCTAGCTTGGAGCGTCTTCATTAACCTGAAAATTTCCCGACCCCGGCATGCATCAGCGCGCACGAGGCATTGTTTATGTTAAGTTTTTATACATGTGTGAATGCGAGCTCACAACCGAAGCCATGAGGTTGTGGCATATTCCTGTCGCACACTGCGTATTTGCGAACATCAAGATAATTTATGCATCCCGAGTTTCGAGCTAATGAAGACGCGATTGCAACTTCAGGCTAGTTCCCCGGATCAGCAAACTAGCTTGCTATTTCGTCTGATCGGGCTAATGAAGACACACCTTACGATCCGCACCACAGTGCATGTGAGTAATGTGAGCAATGCTTACTGCCTGACCCATTCTGAATCTCCCATTAGGGTATGACACTGCTGATCCATGCTACGTTTCATGACTATTGCAAATTGGCTACCCTCTCTTTAAAAGCAATGCAACACTTTTCCGATTTATGACCCCTCATTCCAAGTACTGTAGCATCATGCCCCCCCCCCCTCTCTACTTATGTTTGCTAATGTCTGAAAACTCAATCAATGATTATGCAAAATGCATATAGAGAGAGTTGTTAACCTTTCTGTGTGCCAGATAAGCCCTTTCTCTATGGGAATTTCATATATTACTGTATATGCCATGTATTTCGCAGGGTTTTATTTTTGGGATTTTCAGGAGTCGGGTGCCATTCGTGCATTTAACAACACCCAAAAAAATCAACTTTGATCCTGCAATGAATATGACATGCACGCGCACATGTACTAGTAGTACATGATGCGCAGCAGACAGTAGTACTGAACAAGGTGTGTGATGCATGATGGTGCGCCTACTGTGCGTGGATGGATGTGTGCACTTCCCGACAACGCAGTTCTCGCTTTGTCGTAAGTTTACAGCATTTCTGTTTTTAATGCAGGATCGGTAAATTTGCTTCCTAAAATGAGTGATTGATACCGTTTTCTCATGTACTCCACAATCGCGAATTTAACCACTCACGAAAGTGTCAAGAAGTCCAGATTTGCAAGAAATTAGACTTGCTAAATATATGGCGTATATATTACTTGTGAAAAAATCACATGTGGCATTCAAAGAGTTAACCTCAGAAGGAGACATTTATCTTAGGCCGTGTTTATCAACTTTTCAGAAATTTAAACGCGTTTCCAAAGGCCTTTACGAACGCGTTTCCAAACGCGTTTCCAAACGCGTTTAAAAAATGGTGCGTTTATCAACTCCAAAGGCCTTTACGAACGCGTTTCCAAACGCGTTTAAATTTCGGTGCGTTTATCAACTCCATCGCCCAAGTAGAAAACCAGCATTGTCACCGAAAACACGTGGTTTAAATGCGTTTCAAAACAGCTTTGCGTTTATCTCGCTTCTTTAAACGCGTTTAGGATCGTACAAATTTGCGTGTTTCAAAACAGCTTTCCAAACCCCCTAATCAAAACACCTTTGCGTTTATCAACTCGTTTAAATGCTTTTAAAAAATTTTAAACGCGTTTGGAAACCTTAATTCTACCCCAAAAAGAGTTGATAAACACGCCCTTACTCTATTCAAGCCTACCATATAAAATGGTTTGGCCTTTCAAGTGGAAATACAGTGTATCTTCTCTAAAAATTCAATGCAGAAATAAGGTCAGTTATTTGGACCACCAGATCTGCCAAACAATCTGAAACAGCGCACCAGGGCCAAGTTGCATCAAGAATATGTAGCTTTACAAGCCACATGAGTTACAATAAGTTGTCCTACCATATATAGATTTGCAATAATAATAAATTACAATAAATTGCAATCACTATAGAAATAGATTTGCAATTATTGTAAATCACCATAAATTGTACCCACTATGGAAATAGATTTACAATGAAAGTAAGTGACAATGAACTGCAATCACTGTAGAATTAGATTTGCACTTATGAATTGTACGTACCAGGGAAATAGATTTGTTACGATAATAATTAACAATGGATTGTAATCATTGTAGAAATAGATTTGCAATTATAGAAAATTACAATAATTTTTTTCTGACATAAAAACAGTGACCTGCTAGTATGAGCAGTCTGGAGCTCTGTTGCTATATATGGTACGTGCAGTCAATTATATGTCACAATTATTGCCACAATAATAGCAGAGATATTAAACATGCATGGCCCTGGTGATTCTAAACATAGACACGAGGACATGCCAAGCATCCATCTACGGCTGATGCCACAGCTAGACGTTGCATAAATAGCACATGACGTAAGCCCCAACCACAATCCCAGGGCAGATCCACAATGACAAATGCAGTCATTTAGTGAACGGTGAGCCGGGAGTGCGGATCACCCAACACATTCTAGAATTCCGGGAGGATCTGGTGACAGGGCTGCCCCCTCCCCATTAAATAGCCCCCGTCATTCAGCGCCTGCTCCCCAAACAGGGAATCTCCTTCTTTGACATTAGTCTGACCTTCTCACATCGCCAGACCAGGGCCCTGTTGCATAAAACTTACCATACATGGTAACTTTGTCATCAATTGTAAATACCATGGGAACATCTCTCAACAGCCAATCAAATTCAAGGTTGCCATTGACAGCAAAGTTACTATCAATGGTAAGTTTTATGCAACAGGGCCCAGTCTGATACACAATTGCGATTGATCTGTATCTATCTTCTCAATATTGGTTGCTCTACATGTACATATACTAGCAATAAAAACAAAATGACTACATTCTACTACTAGCAAGAACTTTTCACAAAATGTTTAAGTCAGTTTGAATATGCAGTTCTACGGGGATAATTATAGTGAACTGAAGACAGGGGAATGAAATTGAATGAGTTGGCATGGCAATCTGAATATTACTGCATAATACAAACTGTTACGTTGTATTCATAAGGTGAGAGGTCGCTGGTTGTTCACTTAATTTTCAATTACAAAGGGAAGAGAGAGTGAGGGACTGAATAGGACAGAAGCAGGGTGGGAGAAATTCAGAGAGAGAGGGAGGAGAGAGAGAGAGAGAGAGAGAGAGAGAGAGAGAGAGAGAGAGAGAGAGAGAGAGAGCGTGAGAGAGAGAGAGGGAAATGGAAGAAGCAAAAAAGACAGAGGGAGGGGTAAGGATAGAGGGAGTGAAAGAAAAGGGAGAGTTTGTGTGTCTGTTTGAGAGAGAGAGAGAGAGAGAGAGAGGGAAAAAACAGGGAGAGTGGCAGAAAGTCAGGGAGAGAGACAGACAGGTGGATAGGTAGGGGGGTGAAAAGAGAGACAAACTTTGAAAAAATGCTCATCATTTACTTTTCAGTTCTATTTTCAGATATATCCTGTTTCAAGGGACAAGGCAGTACAATGGATCTCATAAAATAAACACTAAAAAACTGTGCCATATTGAGGTCAACAACCATCTTCATAGTAACACCCTGTAATCCTAGATTCCACACCCACACAAGAAGGATATAGGTGCTAAAAATCATTAGAGAATGGTTTCTAATGGCAGTAATATCATCACCTACAAAGGGATATTATCAAAAAACAACAAGAATAACAAATTGCAAATCTGCAGGCAGTCCAACAGGACAAGGGAACTCTTCCAAGACTGACCTACAGAGGGCAGTAGACAATACTTGGACACCACGGTACCAGGAGTCGTACTGACAGCATAACACATCTACACGTCTACACAATTACAAATATGTTTAATGTTTATGCTATTGGTGCTATTCAGTAAAGTAGGTTCCTATATCACATAAACAAATACTCTATATTGTCTACGTTTATCAAAACAAATCAGGTATTTCTTGTTCTTGTTGATTGTTTGATTGAAAATTGATTCAGATGGGTATCTACATGTTTATTTCCCTTCATGATAAAGTATACATTTTCCATGAAATGTTCATAGAGGAACTCATGAGGGCAGTAGTCTCTTAAACATCATGAGGGGTCTGACATATTCTCTGCACAGAATTCATACAGATACATCACTGCAACTACTTCACATCAAACGATATCTCCCAAATCACATGACGTTCACCCCCCCTGACACAGCATCATCACAACCAGGAAAGTCTGAAAAAATTCTAGAACTGCAGTGTGAAGGCAATACAATGTCGCACAAGCGAACATTCTCTGAATCTGAATTCCCATGAATGATAACTCTAAGCTATCATATTCCACAATCTGCTCTTAATATACTTACACTGCATATATCTCATATTTCAATACTTAATAAGCGAATTCGTAGTTACAATGTGCGCATGAGCAGATTATTGCTGGTGCGAATGACCTCAGGTCAATCGTACAACTCACAGAGTAAAATGAAAATGCATGAGATAGTCCTCCATGTTTCTATTCATTATCATGCAGATATGACAACAATTATTCAGCTTTGAAAGGTAGTAAAAGAACATTCCACCATGTGCACCTGTTTGTATTGTTGTTCTGGGCACACTATAAAATGTATTCACATCCATCATCAACACAGCTTAATGAACATATCCCAGTCTGCAGTCTAGTAGTATTCATTCAGTGGGTGGATTGTCCGACCATAGACTCCAACAGCAAAGATAACAAGCACATTTGTTTTAAAAAGAAATACCTTGGCATACACCTATTCATTCATTTTATGGTATTTTCATTCATTTGTAGGATGGAGTACGTTCCATACTACTGGGTGTATGCCTGGCAATTGCTTTTCAAACTGAAATTACCCCAGAAAACTCATTCATTCAAAAGCACATTCATACACTCAAATGCAGAGCTACCAACATTTAAACTCAACAGTCAGGAAGATTTGGGGAAATTTCCTCAGAAATCGGGGAGATGTCTATCAAATGAATACAACCTAACGACAATAATCTTTTGAAAATCACGGATATTAGGTGATGTGATGAAATCCAATGTAGTACTGGTTTATTTTCAGGTTTCATGCAAAACCAGGGAGACTTGGCAGCTCTGCGAAGGCAAAATAGATTTTATAATTTGATCGGATGAATATAGCGGAGAGAGTTAGAAGATTGCTTACCTGTTTCTTGGGGCTATCTGAGAGAGGCGAGCCTCACTGTATCACAAGCTCCTCCCAGGGCAAACAGCCTGCCCCCGTCTGTGCTGTCCAGGGCTTGGATTGACTTGCCCTTGAAATCCACCACTCCAATGATCTATCCAGGAAATAACAAAGCACATAGCATCAATCCTAATAAAAGGAATGTTCAAACAAGGGTGACACTTATATCTCACTTAATGTATGAAGAGTTGAACTACATATATAAATGATATTGCTACTCTATAAACTATAGATCAGTAATACAAAATAAAATTCTAATCCAGAATCATAATATAAAAAAATATATGCATGTCATATTAACAGAACACGGATGAGAAAAGAATACATATTATATCATTTCTAGCAAGTGGGGGGCAAAATAAAACTATGCCATCTTGAATCAATCAATAATATTCATCAATCAATAATGCAAATACCATATATTGTTCAGAAAACATCAAAGTCTTTATTCATGCATAGAAGACAGGTGAATGTGTGATTAGTTTCCCAAGAATCTTTTTTTCTAATCATGCAGATTGTTAGGATCAAAGTTCTAAGCTTTGAAAATAATGGTAGTTATATAGCCAGCTGATAGTTCTCACATTTCGTTTCATAATTTTGATGTTATTTTTTATTGATGTGCACTGTTTATTACAAGATTTCAAGTTTCTTAAGCAGTAAAATGACTATGACACAATCCAGCTACAGCTGCGAAGAAGTCATGCTAATAAACCTTCATTGAATTGAATAGACCGGTTTGCAATTACATGGTCGGACAATCCACTGAGTAAATATTACTAGACTACTGAATGGGATTTTTTCAAGAAGCTGTATTGGATTATGGATGTACAGACATTTTCAAAGTGTACCTGGAATAACAATAGAAGTAGGTGCATATGGTGGAATATTCTTTCACTACCTTCTCAACGCTGAATAGCTGCTGCTATGATAATAAGTTGAAATGTGTTTGACTTTCTAATAAATTTCCATTTTATTCTATGAGTAGTGCCATTGACCTGTGGTCATTTTCTACCAGTAATAATCTGCTCATGCACAGATTGCAATTCTCCCTATTGCATATAGCTCTCAGAACCTGAACGCGTTTAATTCTTGGGATATGAACTTCCGGTTCACGAACATTCTATAGCCATCGTCTTGCTTGTGTCTTTTCATTCTTTCATTAGTCCATCCACAATCAATGTTGAGGTAGGCAAAAACATCGCCGTGAGTGATTGGTGGTATTTTTTTCAAGTCATTCGTCCATGTAACAACCCTTCCATTTTAATAAAACGTGGTTTACAAGGGTTGAAATTACAGATTTGGTGCGTTATTGCGTGAATTGAATACGTACCAAACTCTTACCGGAAGTATACATCCCAAGAGCAATCGATCAGTTATCGGTATCGCGAGGTGATATCGCTTGATATTGGCTATATGCGATAGGGAGGATTACAAAGTGGTTTATTGAATCTACACTATGGCCGAAGATTTACCTCAAAGGTGGCCGAGTTGATGGCCTGCACGTCCATGGTGCCACTGCCTCCTGCGAGCACGGTGCCGTTGTCACAGAACTGACCGCAGTAGAGGAAGTCGCCCTCCTTGCCATCGGTGTCGAGGTCGAGGGTGCGGTCAAGCTTGCCACTGGAGAAATCCCAGACCTGCAAGGCCTCCCTCTGTAGCCAGGATGCAGTCAGGATCTTGCCATCCTGTGGGTGGGGGGGGGGGGGGATGTTGAATGGGAAAGGAAACAATTATGTCATATATGTTCCTACTATCACTACTACTAAAATTACTAGATGTGACCTCTCTTAAGTGTAGATCAATAAATGAAGCATTTTCAAACTTGGCTGGTACAAATTTCAGAGTAAGAACTTAGCACCGATTACAACATCTGCTTTTATAAAAAAAAAATTAAAAAAACATTATTTCCTATCATGGTGTACATATTTTACTTGATACAATATCCATTCAACTCTATTCATAAACTAGAGCAATTTGACTGCCAATCAATAAATACGCCTCTGCCTCTTTGCTAGCTCCATGTAGATTTATTCTCAGAAAATGTGTATGTTAATTGGGCAATGTACCATCAAATTCCTATGTGAAATGAAAATATCACATTCTGTTTTTCCATGTTTAGCCAAGTTTGGCAATGTTCATCGACCTCTGACATCTTACTTCTTTAAATTCCAATCTAACCAGTCTGTCTAAATCTATCCTTGTATCAAGTTTTTCCAAACTTAGCCAATATTAGGTAAAATATTAGGTAACCTTTGACCTTTCAGGAATTTTACCCAAACTTTCACTGGTCTACTTGCATAAAGTGATACATCTCTGTACCATGTTTGGTTTGAATTGAATCTTTAGATTTGGATTCAATATAAAACATTAATTTAGGGGCAAGTTTTAGCAAATTTTGGCAAATTTCATTGACCTTTAACATCTAACCTTGAGAAATGTCATCAGTCTACACCCAACGAGTTAAAAATCTTTGCACCATGTTTGGTTGGTTCCACTTCATAGCGGAGGCATAAAAAACATTGATCACTACATCATTACGGCTCGGGCTTACAAACCATATCGCACCTATCTTCAACTCATGCAATAGGATTGTAGCTTGTGCAATATAGTCTGATATTCCCCTCAAGGCCATTCAATAGCATATAAATATTTCAGTATGATATGTTTCATTTACATCACTTCTCCTGTAGTTAAACAATACAAAAGAATGCAAGATAACTAAGCATGATTTTATGTAAGGCCAGAATACATACCTTTAGGTCTATACCATTACCGCAGATGTGAGGTCCAGAGATTGAGCGTTCAACTCCATGCTCTGTTCTTGTATCCCAAACCTAAGTGTGCAAATTGCAATTTGTGAAAACAGAATGGATAAAAGGCGATCCAAGTTAACAAATTTAAGTACCGGTATTCATTCACATAATAATATTACGTTAAGGGAGGAACATGCATACTATTGAGTGTGTGCACGCATATTGAGAAGCCATTGAAACCAGTGTTGTAGCTGAGAGTTGCAGTGCATGATCAAAAAGGTCAGTTCTTGCAATTTTCCGGCCACAAAACTGCTCTAAAATCACATATTAACCTCATTAAACCCTTCCCTCACCCTAACACTATTTTAGTCGGGATCCTTACCTTAACCTAATTTTGTCAAGTTGAAGCTCTTAATCATCAAAGAAACTATCAAGATAAATCAAAATTAGGAAAATCGTTGTCCGATGATGTATGAAATACCCCATTTAGGTTGACTGCACATAACTTTGTGATTACTCTCAAAATTTATATCTGACTACACTTTTATGCCTGGTAGTATTATCACAAAGTGTCACTGCCTGGAAAGCAGAGCTCTGTAGATGCAAGGTATTCTCTCTTATTGTGTAATTTGCAGAAAACATTAATTAATTTTCAGTGTATATATTTCCCCATTCCAAGAAAAACGACATCAGTATTAAAGCAAATTAATACAGAAAAATAATATCAGATACATTTAACAAGGTGGTTCGCGAACCATGAGTCTCGCTTGATTTCGCAATCAATATAGAGTGCTGAGTTGTTTTCCAAATATCTAAAATGGTGGCTAGATGACCTTTGACCTCATCATCCTCATGGCGCACATGTGGTATTACCCAAGGATCATTTGTACCAAGTGTGATCACAATTGATGCAGAAATAAAGAAATGAGAGCAAGTCAAACAAAAATTTTGAGAAAAATGATGCACACAGCTTTATATCATTTGACCTTTTGACCCCTAGATGACCTTTGACCCAATCATCCTCATGACGACACATGTGGTATTACCCAAGGATCATTTGTACCAACTTTGATCACAATTGATGAAGAAATAAAGAAATGAAGAAATGAGCAAGTTAAACAAAAACTTTAACATTTTTGTAACAGACCAACAGGAAAAGTGATCACTTGGTCTCTGCCGAACTTTGTTCAGGCGAGACAAAAAGATCGGGAGATAAAACAAGCATGGGAGATCAAATAAAAGGTACATACTGTGCATACAAACAACATATTATGGTATGTGTGGAGGGACTGCCACAACATAAAATGCTTATGGCTGGAAATTCCAATCAGTGTGATAAATATTTATTCAGAAAAAAGAAAGAGTGGAAGGAAGGAGGTAGGGATAGAGAAAGATGGAGAGAGACGGAGAGAGACAGAGAAAGGTGGAGACAGGGAGAGACAGAGAGAGACAGAAAGACAGAAAGAAGGAGGGTGGAAGAGGGATGAAGAGAGAGATTTAAAGAGACACACAGAAAGAAAGAGGGCTGGAAAGAGAGAGGTGAAGAGAGGGTGGAAGATGGATATTGGAAGTGAGACAGACAGACAGAAAGAGAGAAAGAGGGTGGAATAGGAATGGAGAGAGACAGATAGACAGACAGAGAAAAAGAGGGTGGAAGAAAGATGGAGAGAGAGAGAGACAGAAAGGGCGATAGAGGGTGGAAGAGGGATGGGGAGAGAGACAGAGAGAGAGAGAAATAGGGTGGAAGAGGGATGGAGACAGACAGTGAGAAAGAGGTTGGAAGAGGGATGGAGAGAGACAGAGACAGAAAGAGAGAAAGAGGGTGGAAGGGGGATGGAGAGAGACAGAGAGAGAGAGAGAAATAGGGTGGAAGAGGGATGGAGACAGACAGTGAGAAAGAGTTTGGAAGAGGGATGGAGAGAGACAGAGACAGAAAGAGAGAAAGAGGGTGGAAGGGGGATGGAGAGAGACAGAAAGAGGGAAAGAGAGAAAGAGGTTGGAAGAGGGATGGAGAGAGACAGAGACAGAAAGAGAGAAAGAGGGTGGAAGGGGGATGGAGAGAGACAGAAAGAGGGAAAGAGGGTGGAAGAGGGATGGAGAGAGCAACAGACAGACAGAGAGAGAGGTTGAAAGAGGGATGGTGAGAGACAAACAGACAGCGAGAAACAGGTTTGAAGAGGGATGGAGAGAGACAGAGAGAGAGACAGAGAGAAAGATGGAGGGGAAAATTGGAGCTGGCAGCTCTTCCACATGGATTTCACCTTAAGGCTTTTGTCCCATCCTCCAGTGATGAATGTGTGGTTGTCGTCCGGGTGGAACTTGAGGGCAAAGATGCGCTGTCCATGTCCCGTCTCCAAGAATTCGCTCCTCTCAGGTGCAAGTGTATTGGCTCCCTGGTACTGTCTCACTATCTATATAATTATGGAAGAAAATTAGTCATAGCAGTGATGATTTCTGCTCTGCTTCTACCAACCAATACTGAATGAGCTGGGTTGTTTGGTCCTAAGATTTAACAATTCAGGTCATTCAGCGATGGCAGAACATGCACTAAATACTGGACACAACATTGATTGGAACAAAGCACAGATTGTTGACCTCGAACCAAACTTTTGGCAAAGGAAAGTGATAGAGGCGATTTGGATCAAGAACACCAAGCCAAAACTCAAAGTCTACAGGTGTAGACAAAAGCTCGCCCAGGTAAAATATTAAGGTTGGTAGAAGCGGATATCATCATTGTATCATATACCCTGACCGATGAAATCATTTTGTGTTATTAGTCATTTGGTAAGTTAGTTGTTTGTGAGGGGGCCATGGCATGGTTCCCCAGAATGAAGACAGATATTGTTTTAACGGACACAGGACTGAGGAAAAAGACTAACACACAGAATGCCGCTAGCCATTTCATTAAAAAGGCATGGCAAACAATCAACCTATTAAATCTGACCCTCCTTTCCTAAGAAGAAGTTTCAGGGCAAGGAATAATTGACAATGTTAATCATGCCTTACTTACGCAAAGACGTGCAATGCTTGATTGAATAATAAAAAAAATATATATTATGAAAGATATGTATTATATTTACAATGTTGACTCATAACATCTTTCTTCCTCAGTGTTGCTCCATGACTATGTGTCTTGATTAATGCCCACACTGTATAGGGTGTAGTATGTGTCAGGTGAGGCGTGTCAGCATTTATCACGAATACCACTGACAGCACACTTCTATAGAACTTCACACTACCAGACATCTCTACAGGGAAAAGGGCAAATCCCACAACAATATGTTGATGTTAGGTTTCTGTACACCCTCAATGTGTTATATCCGAGAAATGCATCTTGATAATCCCCAAGATCTAAGCCTCCTTGCCATATGCCTACCTTGTTGGTGTGTGCATTGTAGACACGCACTGTTTGGTCGCTGCCCCCTGTGGCATACACATCACCAAGGAGACTGAAGTCTAGAGCATTGATTTCATTACCATTCTCTGCAGGAAGAAAAAAACAATGATTGAATAATGCATACTTCTTACTTTCTTTCTTTCTTTCTTTCTTTCTTTCTTTCTTTCTTTCTTTCCTTCTTTCTTTCTTTCTTTCTTTCTTTCTTTCTTTCTTTCTTTCTTTCTTTCTTTCTTTCTTTCTTTCCTTCCTTCCTTCCTTCCTTCTTTCTTTCTTTCTTTCTTTCTTTCTTTCTTTCTTTCTTTCTGTCTTTCTTTCTTTCTTTCTTTCTTTCTTTCTTTCTTTAGTCTTCTTTTAATGGTAGCTCCATCAGTGATCATTCACTGCTTTACATTACCTGGGGAGCATTGTGTATGATTTATGAATTTCACGCGCCCCATCTTCTGTTTTTGCATACAAAATAAGATTATTCGAGTGAGAAATGGTAAGCAATTCCTGTACAAAAAATATGGACTTGTCTACAATTAAAGACAACATACTGTAAATCTGCATCTGCATTTTCTGGTAATACTTATGTTGTGTGTATTGCTACATCACTCCCTATACCTTCCTCTCTCCTCTTCATCTCACTTTCTCTCTCTCTTTCTCACCTTCTCTCTCTCTCTCCTTCCCTTTCCCTGTCTCATGCAGCACATCCAAGATCATCATCTCTACTGAATCATAATGGCTCCACGACTCACCTATCACAGTTTTCATTCGTACCCATGTAGCAGTGTTCTAGAGGAAGATTCTGCTGTCCAACCAAGCTGATATCAGCACATCAACTTTCCCTCTCTCTCTCCCTTTCCTTCTCTCTCTCTCTCTCTCTCTCTCTCTATCTATCTCTCTCTCTCCCTTTCCTTCTCTCTCTCTCTCTCTCTCTCTCTCTCTCTCTCTCTCTATCTCTCATCATCAACCATCCAACATCACTCACCAATCATGGTCTCCAATCATGCCCCTGTTGCAGTGTTCCAGAGGAAGATTCTGCTGTCCCACCCAACATTATCAACACAGTATCCACTTTCCCTCTCTCCCTCTCCCTTTCCTTCTCCCTCTCTCTCTTTCTCCATCTCTCATGCACAATCATCCAACATCACTCACCAATCACGGTCTCCAGTCGTTCCCCAGTAGCAGTGTTCCAGAGGAAGATTCTGCTGTCTGACCCAGCCGATATCAGCACATCCTCCTTCCCCGGGTGGAAGCACAGACTCATCACTGGCAGCCCACCTCTGCAGAGAACCCGGTAAGGGGCCCCCGTCGCACTGGTAAACAGCTGCAGGAAAGCATGGACATAGTAACTTAGGTTGAGTGATAACAAAGCAGTAAATACTGTAGATTATGTATTCAATCCTCTGATCACTTTTGTAAAGAGAGGTGCTCATAAGCTTAGTAAGAGAGTTACAGTGTTTTATCAATCTCTGCCAATATCTCCACTATTAGTACCTTCCTTCTTATTTAAAAAAAATATGGACAAACAAGTACATTTGGAAATCAATTTAAATACACTGCTAAATACCACATCATCTGCAGGACATTCCATTTGTAGGCAACTGATCATAGTTATATTATGATCAGAATTCACCTGCAATATATTCCATGCATTATAGATCAATTTTGTGGTCCACTGTGATAAAGGACACAAACTTCTTCATCATAGTAAAATCTAAGTCCAATTAAGGGACAATGTGAGAATTAATACTGAGGGAATTTGCATTAACACTGAAAATTATTCTTACAAGACCATACTTTATCTGTCAACATTATATTATTATAGGAAAACCCACAAAGTACCCTGCATTACTCTAGCATCGTTCTTTCAAAAAAGTGATTTGATTGAGTATCATACTTTTTCTTTGGGTGGAAAGTGGGAACTAGGATCATCATTATCTAATTCACATTACCTCTACTCCCCCATTGCCTGTTCCCACTGCCAGGATTTCTCCGTTGTGGGAAAACTGCAGGCTGTACGTTCCCATGGAAGCCTTGTCCAGCTGAATGGAGAGGAGCTCCTTGACGGATGTGAACGTGCCTTCACTCTTCTGCTGCTCCGTATCAATGGCCCTGCCAGCCCTGATGGCTGCTTCAAGCCGTCTTCTTGCCATGGTTTCCTCCAAGTACAGACAGATCTAAGGTTTAAACAAATCATCTTGTTGGTAAACTATGAACAAAAAAGTTTTTCACGACGAGTATTGAATAGATCCATCTATAGATCTAACACTTACATCAATGTGTATCTCCTTTACAAAGTTGTACAGAAGTCAGAAATATACCTCTTCGGAGCTCCCCCATATATGCCCCACAACCAGCACAAATCATTCACATTTGAGCGACAATCATAAACTGATTCACATTATTCCTTGGGGCTGAATGATGCACTGGAGCCACTGTGAATAATATATAGAAATCCAATAGTAATGGCATCATAGATTTACAAAAAAAAAATGACCCGACATCTCAACCGATCGATGAATAGGCAAATTATGAGCATCATTGGATTAAAGTAAATTTGTTAAAATGAAGCAACATCAAATTTAGTTACCAAGTCTGAGTGAGACAGAGTCACTGAGTGTCACAATTTTCATTCAAATTGAGGATTTTAAAGACGTTGATATAGATCCTTTCACGGCAGCGTATATTAGGTGTAAGTTAGACCTTTATCACTGGGCTTTCCAAATCACATGCAAACTTCAAAGTTCAAGGACAATGTCTAGACACTCAGTAAAATAATTAAAAATATGAAGTGTCAGTTAGACCGCAAAAAAGTAACGTAATTTCAAACGAATGGGACTGTAATAACAATTGTCAACAATTCCCACTTCTAATTGTACAGCTACTTGGAAGGAGTATTGTCCATTAATTACTGTCACATTGCTCACGTGAGTGAATGATTAATACTTGTACTTATAAATATGCAATAAAAATGAATGTCACTTGGATTTTCGAGGTTCTTCCTACCTAGCACGGCAGAAGCGATCCCAGCAGCTTCGTTCGATACGATACCGATTGCGTGGTTTTATCATCGATATCGATGGGTTTTACAAGGGTGAGAGCACTGATCCTCTACACTAGTGGGGAGATCAGTCGGGGTGAGAGGGAGCGTGTAGGGCGACCGTGTGGCGATCGACAGGACATTGGGACATTTCACTTGACTGATGATGATGTCGGCCGGATGACTCCTCTCCAAAAGACACCAGGGATATATCAATAAAAAGAGACCAAAAAATCGTTTTAGGGCAAGTCCGTCGTGAAGTTGAATCGGTTATGATAAAAGTAAAAACATGTAAAAAAAAAAATACACACACAAAAAAAAAAATGAAACTTTGAGAAAAAAAAACAAAGGTATGAATGTTCAAATTCGTAACTTTGTGACGTCACTTACAATATACTCTGCTACATTTTCTCGAAAGGAAATATATAATTTTATTTGTGCTGTTGATGTCATTAAACACATGCTTTTACACACACACACACACACACACACGTATATGGAAAAGATGTATTCTTTCATAAAAAAAAACACAGAAAAGGGGGAATTCAGGTAATCATACATCATACAGCATAAGGGAGAACAACTCGCATGTGACGTCAAAAACGTCATTAAAAAAACGTCATGAAAATGTCATAAACTTTTTATTCTTTGAAAGATTTTCGACCAACGTTCACTGATATGTTGCAAGTTAATTTTCTAATTGCTATATCCAGACGGGTGGACCTTCCCTTTAAACAAGGATAGGCAATAAAAAAAAATGAACACTGACGAAGTCATAGATGTCATCGTATCATAACACATCTCCAACAAACTGAATTATATATTTTTAGGAGGGACATTTTATATTTCATTGTTGACGGTTATCATTGACCAATAGCATCACTACATTTTTATTGGTATAATTTACATTTGTAAAGGTGAGAGTCCACAAATATCAAGAATTGTTTTCTTCATTATACATCCCTCAAACTGTTTTCCATGAAAGTGATGTGAAGCGATGTGTGTATTTTTTTTAAATAATGCACACAAAAATCAAATAGAGCAATGTTTCGTTTGGCACAGGAAGGGTTAAAACTGTTACAATCACAAAATTTTGTATAGGGCCTCACCTAACCCAAACATATAAATAGCAGAGACTTCACTCTCTATCGCCCGCCGCCTTCTCTCTCTCTCTCTCTCTCTCTCTCTCTCTCTCTCTCTCTCTCCCTCTCTCTCTTCCTCCCTCCCTCCCTCACTCCCTCCGGCTCCCTCCCTCATCTTTCTCCCCGCCTCTCTCAGTCTCCCTCTCCCTATCTCTCTCTAGTCTCTCTTTTTTCTCTCTCTCTTACTGGTAATAGCAATTTGACACTATCTAATGTTTTTTTTAAATCAACGCTAGCTAATAAAGTCAATACATTGTTCCATCACAAAAGCTTACAAAATAGGATACGTTTTGATTTCTAGTAACTATATTCCTACTTTTACTAAAAGGCAAGCGCTATGTGCCAACTCATAATACCAGAAGTTAAGGGAAAATACTGTCGGGGATTCAGTCATAATCCATTCACTCATTGATTGACTGATTTAATGATTAATTCATTCCTTCATTTATCATTCATACGTTTACCTTATTTTTAATCATCCATCCATTCATTCACTCATTGGATCCATCATTCATATCAAATTGAGTCATTGGGGTGGAAATAAATTAGAATTGTTATGATTTAGAAGTTAATTGTGTCAGGGACAATGCAATGTAAACTGTCCGTAGAGTTCTGCATTATGTGCTGGCACTCGATATTCTTGCTTAATGAATCATGCAGATTAATTGAAGTCATGAACCTCCATTATAGCTCCAGACCTATGTACCCCGATATCAATATTTTGTTATCTCTTGGAATTAATAGGCCTAGCTACTTCGTTTAGAGTTGTGACCATCCCTTGAAACAAAATCAGCCATGATACAGATGCAAAAGAATTAGGATGCCCCCCCCCCCCCACCCCCATTATTTTGTTTTCCTTTTTTTTTTTTTTTAGTCATCTCACCGCCTACCTTGGCCACTGAACTTTCTAGTTCAGTGACCTTGGCGCACATCAAGGACAGTCTTCATTTCAGGCGCTTGCACTGGTGCGTGAATGACTGCACGTATTTTCTTTTTTCAACGTTACAACGCATGTGCGCATGTGTCATGAACTCGTATCATTACCGGTAGTTCATCTCAAGTCACGTAAGTTTTATCCGTATTAATTTGACCCTATATTTTACTATTTATGAATAATTTGGGAATTATTATAACACACCTTTAAGCCAGAATGTCGATTATGATGATCATTTATAATTACAATCTCAGGTTTGCTCTGAATTTTCGTGAATAATACTCGGAACAGAGTTGCAGAGCCGATTCGTGCTCCACAATTCAAAGTTGCCTGCACTGCAGTGCGAGCTAAAGCTGTACACACACTTCGGCATTAGGTGTAACGTACATGTGCATGTGTAGAGCCTCGTAGTAAAACAACAGTCCAGGGTGACTGGTTGGTTGATGAATGCGATTACAAATTTATGTGGATGATGAAAGAGACCTAAGCCTTGCCATGCATGCAAGAGCAAGGCCCAGGCAAAAACTTTTTGCAATGCATTTCACATTACAATACATTTACTGTGTGCTTGTCTGCTCAAAAAAAGTCAAATTGGCCTGTATTTTGGAAATTAGGCATTTTTTGCTGTAACTACAATAACATGAATAAGGGCACATTTCTCAACATGATGACAACTCTAACTTCAACTCTAACTCCGATAGTTAGCACTGAGGTGATTCTCGAAGCTATTACATTTCTAACCTCAGCTCTAAATGCTGGAACTGCTCGGACCCTGTCATATCTATTCTCAATCGGACGATCTTTGTGAACAATAGCGACTTATGGAAAGTTGAGTTGCGTAATTAGGAATGTGAAAAGAGAATAAATTTGCATTACGCGTTCTATGATGACATTTCTGCTGCATTTCATCAGAATTCGCTGAGCATTAAATCAGCTGTGGCGCAGAAAGGGGTTTGCTTGTTTAACATCACACCATTGAAGGCGATATTTATGAAAAAGGTTAATTAATATTTCAAAATGTTGAGGATCAATCGAGCATTCCGTAGATCATTCCTTATTTATTTTTCAATGATTAATTCTACTTTTGATTGAGACAGTGCATCAGTTGTGAACATCAACACATGCATTTGATAACCCCTTTTTCAATATTCAGACATTTAGTTTAAGAATAGCATGTTTGCGTAGACTATCATTAACATAGTATCTTTCAACACAAATCTGACCAAAATGGAAAGCATTAATGAAAATCATTAATGAAAATGCTTGTTTGCACTATTGATAATCCATAGAAATTGATTTTGGCAAAATAACAAGAAAAATATTTATTTAAACAAGATTTTAGCATCGTCTCTGAGTCACAGATAATGCCGCTAAAACTGTACACAAAATGCATGTAATTGCTAATATTAATTAATGCTCTGCCGGTACACGCTAAGCATATATTCCGGTGGGTTGCTGAATCCGCACGGAGTCAGCCAGCCTATTGTTACGTCCACGTATGTGCCGCGCATATAGGCCGTGTAAAGACTTAGATTGTTCAAGGCTTGGCCGCAAGAGGGCGACATTTATTTACATCCGTCGGCCTTCGCGGGCGCGGGAACCAAAAAGTTATAGGAAAGGGGGTCGGGCAAACAAACTTTTTGAAAGATTTATCTGGGTGGTTTGACCAATGAGATATCAGATATGAAAGAATGAAGTACATAGTAATGGAAGTCATTGTTACGTCACCAAACTCCCCAGAAATCCCGCGTACGTTGCCGATCAATGACACGTACGGCTGGGTTGAGATTTTATGTTCATTTTACATCATTTTTTTTAACAATAAATTTAAAAAAATATCAAGATTAGATAAAAGTTTTTTGGTGTTGGTGGTATCGTTTTTCATGTTGTCTAAGTGTTTATCTAAATACTCTTGTTTGTCTCTATACGTCCTACTTTTTTTATCTGTCGAATATCTGTGGCTAGTTTCACCCTCTCCTATCCTCTGCAAGAACAACTTGTGTGGTCCCACCCATTCAATATCGTGTCAGCCCGGGCAGGGAGGGGGTTGGGGGGTCGGGTCTGGATGGGCAC
The DNA here is from genome assembly GCA_963669155.1 of Arbacia lixula. Lineage (NCBI taxonomy): Eukaryota > Metazoa > Echinodermata > Echinoidea > Arbacioida > Arbaciidae > Arbacia > Arbacia lixula. The sequence goes on from OZ022579.1 coordinate 11,091,385, forward strand.
ATACACGATCTGACAATGTTTTGGAGGCTAGTTTTCTTGTATAGTGTGTGTGTTCTTCTTTGTCCTGTGTCAAAACCTTGTGAGCATTTGTTTTGCACGTCTTGTGTAGAGAACTTGTTTATATGTGTGATCTTTGTGTTCATATTAAATGCCCCATCTGCCATTCACAAATATATTTCCAGTCTCTCACTCCAGCATCCACATAGGCCTACATTTGGAACATTGTCACAGATTCAATCGTATCATGCAAAATAATCCTCACATATGACAGAAAAACACAACGCAGCCATGCAACAGTCGCCCATAGGCACAATCTCAACAAACACCATTGCAACCTCATCACACATCTTACCCCTCAGTAAAATGATGAAAGAGGCACCGCCATACAACAGGAAAATTGAATACTTTGAATGACTGTGCCACTACCCACTGCTGCGTATAGAACAAAAGGACAAGTATGTTGCATTTGTTTTCTTTTGTATATTGTGTATGAAAATCCATTTTTACTACAAAAGTACAAGGATTATAATTTTTTTGAAGAATGATAACACACAATTGATTTTTCACAACAAAAGGAACTTAATCACAGATTACGACACAGTGGAGCCCCTGTAATTGACAATGCAAAGTTATTTCACAGGCAGGCTCGTATTTGGGGGGGGGGGCGGTTTAACCCCCCCCCCCCCCCCCCCTTTTCGTTTTATTTTTAGAGCTCTAAGAGCACTTTCAGATAGGCCTACTGGGCAGGATGGAAAATTAAAAAAAAAAAACATCCCTCCGAATAAAAATCCATCACTACCCCCCCCCCCCCCAACTTCTGGAGACTAGGCGGGATTCAACAAATCAGCTCGAACCCCCCCCCCCCTCACAAAGATCCTGCATACGCGCCTGTTCAAAGGTCCACGTTTTATGTTTGTTTAATGAGTTGTTGGCTCTAAAACCGTAACCAGACCCGGCTTTTTTATTTTTTACTGTTCCGTGACCTGAGGGGTTGTGGGGTGGGGAGTTACCCCCCCCCCCCCCCCATCAATCGCACAATTGTTTTGACAATTAGCACACGGGTTATTTGAGGCATATGAAGGTTTTCTTCTTCATATCTTATTTTAATCAATTATGCTAATTTATGCATTAAATCATTAATTTTGCTTTAAATAAAGAAATAGAACTCCTAGAATCCATTTTTTTAGTGAACATTCTTTGTAGCACTCAATATACTTGAAAAAATAAATCTTCAAATAATTTACTGTATTTGGGGGGGGGGGGGCGGTTTAACCCCCCCCCCCCCCCCCCCTTTTCGTTTTATTTTTAGAGCTCTAAGAGCACTTTCAGATAGGCCTACTGGGCAGGATGGAAAATTAAAAAAAAAAAACATCCCTCCGAATAAAAATCCATCACTACCCCCCCCCCCAAACTTCTGGAGACTAGGCGGGATTCAACAAATCAGCTCGAACCCCACCCCCCCCCCCCCCCTCACAAAGATCCTGCATACGCGCCTGTTCAAAGGTCCACGTTTTATGTTTGTTTAATGAGTTGTTGGCTCTAAAACCGTAACCAGACCAGGCTTTTTTATTTTTTACTGTTCCGTGACCTGAGGGGGTGTGGGGTGGGGAGTTTCCCCCTTCCCCCCCACCCCCCATCAATCGCACAATTGTTTTGACAATTAGCACACGGGTTATTTGAGGCATATGAAGGTTTTCTTCTTCATATCTTATTTTAATCAATTATGCTAATTTATGCATTAAATCATTAATTTTGCTTTAAATAAAGAAATAGAACTCCTAGAATCCATTTTTTTAGTGAACATTCTTTGTAGCACTCAATATACTGTATAAGCTGTTATTTTCGCGTACATATATTTTCGCGAATGGCGGCTTCTGCCACATATTCGCGTGTTGTTAAATTCGCGTTCACGTACACTCATCCAGGGAAATTCCCTGACATCATACGACCATGCTGTTGATATGAGAATATTTTCGCGCGTTGTTAAATTCGCGTTTGCTCGTTCATTCGCGAAATTCGCGAAAATAAATCCCTCGCAAAAATAACAGCTTATACAGTACTTGAAAAAATAAATCTTCAAATAATTTACTGTATGCCATTCCATACATGTGTTATGATATAGAAAATGTCACTTTTAGATGCGTGCATGCTCATTAATTGGCAAGAACGATAGGTCCAAATCATTTCGCCATATACGCCATATCATGCGGCAGACTCGGGGCTCTAAAGTCATGGAAGGCCAGGGTGAAATCTTTTTCTGTTTTAAAATCAGTGCAAAAAAAAAGACAGCCCTGGGTGATGGGGGGGGGGCACCCCTTGACCACCCCCCTCCCCCCCTTGGCAGTTTTAGTGTTAACAAGGTAACTTCAATGACATATCAGATGGATCAGCATGACCAGGCATGATGACAGTGTAGTGTAGCTTGAAATGATAGTGCTTGGGCTTGAGCCGGAGGTTGACTGATTTGCTTGGCTTTGACTGGTTGTGATTGACTTCTTGCTGATCAAGTTGAGCTGTATGGACAAACCAGGAAAAAAATAGTGTGAAAGAGTGTGCGACAGAGAGACATCGAACAGCAACCACAACCAACCTGACCACAACAAAGAAAAAAAAGTCTTCCACATACCACTGCACTGCATAGGCCTACTAACATATAATATCTAAATAATCATACCAAATCATAGAAATGTAGCCTAAGTATGATATCTATAGAAAATAAGTGATAAAAAATACAAGATTTGGGCAAATATATGCACATTTACACCCTTGCCCTTCATTTGCTATTTATTATACACAGCGGCCCGGGGCGATTTTGCCCCCGAAATACTTCAAAGAGCCCTGGAAAATGTAAATACATGATGTAGAGCCCCCCAAATTCCTGTGCTATGTAGACACAATGACATGTAAAATCGGCCAATGGCAATGTGCTCAAAAGGAGCACCGAGGATTTTATCTTATTCTTTTACAGCAATATTATTGCAATGCAATAACATATAAATGAATCATGTGTGTATGAAGTCAGAATAGCAGTAGATAAATAAGTGTTAAATTTCACAAAACTTCGCAGTGACTCGAAGTTTAAAATGCTCATACATTTCTCATATGACTTTGGCATACCCCGGGCCCAAGTTTTAACTCCGAGGAACGCTCGCGTGTGCCGCTAGCTGCCCCGCTAGCGTTCCCCGGATCAATCGAGTTCGCACCCGGGGTAACCGTGTTACGTGTACGTGCTCGGGCAGTGAACAGTGCAAGCTGGAGCCTGGCTGAGCCCTATGCTAATACCATACAAATGTACACATGCACCTGCTGCCATGCCTATGAATACAAGCCTACGATGTGCAAAACGATCGACAGATTTCAATTATTGCTAATCAAACTTGAAAAAAAAAACCAACATATAGTACATAACTACACATTTTTGCATGTAAACAAACTGTAAATATAGTATCATGCATTTTACCTTCAGTATTTAACATGGATTTCCAGCAGCGGTGGCTACAGGGGAAAAAAGTAGGATGCCTAGTGGTACGTGTCAGATGACGTCTTATGTCAGCCTCTTTCGAAATAATTCTTTCACTAACTGCAAAAAACTTTTTTTTTGTTACCATGGTTATTTGAAAAAGAGGTATTTTAGTAAAATTTCAATTTAAAAAAAAACGAAAAGAAAGGGTATTTTGAAAAGCCCCGAAATGGCATTAAAAACATATAAAATGAAAATAATCCTAGTGGGAATTGACGATCGGGGACATATGATTGCAGGGCACACGGTTACAGGATTGATTTGGGTTAGGGCGACATGTAAAAATCCCTTCAAAGTAAGCAAAAAATGAGTCATCTTCGATGAAATTATGTAAACAAAGACGCGCGTCTGCGCATGCGCAACTGAAAGATGGTGCGCGCTGCTAAGCGCGTGCTGTGCACATACGTGCGTCAGGCATACATGCATATTAGTAATTTGACTTAACTGCGAGCATGGGGTGGGCGCATGCGAACGGCGCAGCACGGCCGATACATGTTCCGGTATAGCATAGTGCGTGAATGGGACGCCGGCCACGCATCGTGGTCAGCTATAGCGCTGATCACCGAACCTTGAAAGCGTCCCTTGTTGATAATGTACGATAACTCTCAATCTGAAGAGTGGTTAAATTTCATCAGTATACTTATCAAGCAAGAGAAAATAGTGAAAGTACGAACTTCAATGTGAAATTACACAACAAAGTGCTTGTTACAACGACAGTACGATGTTATAATGTTATGATAACGTGCATTGAGCTTCAATAAAAAAAAATATATTTATTTCTTATAGGCGTCCTTAATCATACAGTAGAAATGGTTTTTTATATGTTGTCAAATTATCTGATGCACAAATGTAATTGAAAATTGCATGCGATAGTCAAGATTGCTTGGTGTATGACCACATATTTTCTTCTTTTTCTTTTTACAGGTCATGTGGATGGCTCTGCGTGATATGCAACTGCTGAACTGCCTTGAAACAAGTTGACCCAAGTAGTATTCACCATGTATGGTAGACGAGATGTGCGCATTCTTCTTCTGGGAGATGGTAAGATCATTTGTGATGAGGAAGCAGCAATGTTGTTTCTTTATTAGAATTGATGGGAAGAGTTCCTTTTGGGACAGCCACCCAAAGTGAGCAAAAAATATATATAGACCTGTAGAATTTATAGGTGTAAAGTGTGTGGTGTTGTGTGGTGTGTGTTGTGATGTTATGTGATGCACTCACACTGATCACACGCCATTAAACTCAATTTTTAACTTACAAGGAAGCAGGTTTGTACGATAATAAAAGTCATGAGAAATAGTATTCCCTTTTCGTTTTGTTTATTGAATGATAGAAATAATAGACCACGCACGTGCAAGTGCGGTCACATGAATATTGCACTGAGATATGAATTTGGCATACGAATGGGCGATAAGGAACATGAATGAATGAAGTGCAATAAATAAAGCTTACGTAAGAAATAAATAGAGAGTCCAATGATGATGTGTGATGATGTCAACGAAAGAAGGGGCTCACGCTAAGGATGATGATGCGGAGACTTGTTGAGTCGCGACTTCAGGAACGTGGCTGAAGAGCCGTGAAGGTCGCGATGCTGCACGCGGGTGACGATCGCGGACGAAGAGAGGAGAGAAAAGACTTGAAGAGAAAATGGCGCTCGGTGAATGCAAGCAGTGGGTCGCTTGTGCATGGTTGCCGGAGGCCAGAGAAGTGAATGTGCGGCGCTCATGACAAAGCAGTGGGTCGCTTGATGTCAGTCGGGGGCCGTGAAAGAAAAGACGAACGAAGCGGCGATGCCGGCGTAGTGAAGCGCTAAACGCCAATGATGAGCCGTGCTTCGAGATCAATGTTCAGGCGAGCTGCAGTGGATCGAGCTCGGTGTGAGGTGATGCAGACTGCCGAAGCGAAAGGCGGGACTGGCAGCTCCCAGCGGTGAATCCAGCCGTGTCGGTGTAGATTATATCGTACCACTGGAAGACTGCCAGCCCGCTGGAGACGGCAGGAAAAGAGTCTCCTGTCCGGAGGCGTGTTGTCTCGTACCGGAGCGAAGTTCCGGGAGATGCTGACTCAAACCAAGATGATGTGGGAGTGATCAGATTCGCTGAGCGATGCGAGGATATTGGATGCGAGCTAGGACCACGTGCGTTGAAGTGCACGTAGGCCATGATACGCGATAGGTTGAAACAACGCACATGGCCAGAATACATTAACAATAAACAATAGAATTACGTAACGTGGAAAATAACTGGTAGAACACATGGCAAACGTACATGGAAAAATACTGAACATGAAAATAAAGAGTGAAGAGTCACTACAGAATTGATGGGAAGAGTTCCTTTTGGGACAGCCACCCAAAATGTGCAAAAAAATATATATAGACCCTATGCAACTGAGAATAATGTATTAATACACTATATAGAGATGATTTGATGATATATAGTTTACTTTAAAAGAAAATTAAAATACATTATACATGACACTTATGATTAGGGTTAGACATATAGTTTATTTTTTAAAGAAAATCAAAATCTACAGGACCCCTGTGATGAGGGTAAATGCGACCCCGGTGTCTAAGGGTTAGTATGAGGGTGTAGGTTGGGGATACAAATAATGAAATGTGAAAAAATGAATTTCTTTGCCCCTTTTTTACCCAATCCCTATCAAACATGTCACCCTCTTTCAGAATGATCAGGTTAGTTAAATAACACAAATTTCAGGTGGCTCTCCCCAAAGGAGCTCTTTCCAAATCGATTTAGATTTATTCAAAATGCAATGTATGCTGTATTTTATTCCCTGATTGCAAACAAGTATGGTAATTGTGTCATGCTCTGTAATTGGGAGCTTATATTTTCAGCATTGTTTTGTGATAAGTATAAACTGCAAGAATCTTCAGGATTGAAGAAGGCAGATTAACCAGAAGAAGAAGAAGAAGAACTGGGGCTCAAGGCGAATTAGCAATGCAAAAAAAAAACCCTAGTGAAAAAATATGTTGCCTCATACGATATGAAGCAAAATACATAACGGTGTTTTTTTCATGACAAAAGTTACAAATTAGCTCTCGAAATACTATTTTCATGATTTTTAGTAACAAATTTTGAATATCTTTCTCTTTCTTGTTTGCAGCTGGAGTTGGGAAAACTTCTCTTATACTGACGCTAGTCAGTGATGAATTCCCTGAAGAAGAGGTAAGATGTCTTTCTGTTTAAATAAAGTAAAACAACAAATTTGATATCCAACTTGTTACATGCATTTAGGAGTAAGGCAGGAGTGAACCAAATGAACCAAATATGAACCAAATATTGCAATGTTTGAAAATACATAAACTCTCTTGAGTTGTGCAAAAGTAATGTACATTTATTGGAAACTTTTCTTAAATTAATTTTTGATCACATAGGTACCAGCGCGTGCGGAAGAAATCACAATTCCCCCTGATGTCACCCCAGAGAAAGTACCTACGCACATAGTGGACTTTTCAGGTATGGTATCTGCTTTGTTTTCTCCCTAGTGCAATGTAGAAAGTACATTTTCTTACTGTGACAGTGCAAAATTCAACTTATGATTGTGAACTTACAACAACATTGTATTTATTAGCTTAATCGTACTGTATTGAAATGCTTGTTCTAAAATGCATTTTCTTGTCAATGAATGGATATGCACATGCTATATTTGGATAAAGCGTTCTGTAACTTGATGAGATGGATACAAGTTTAACTCTGTGTATGAACACAATTGTAAATCTAACAAAAGCTATGCTTGTGTTTATTTCAATCTGTTTATTTTATTCTGTTCACTCCCCTTTAGGAAAAATGGGAAGACATTTCTGAAGAAGACATTTATTACTTTTCATTTAACTGACATTTGTGACATCTCCTCATTTTTTTCTTCTTTGTTAATAGCTCGGGAACAAAGTGATGAAATCCTGCTTGAAGAGATAGAGAGGGTGAGTATGTTGAGTATACATGTTGTATGATGTCAGGATTATTAGTGGTGGGTGTTCAGAGAAAAATTGCACTTTTGCTCTTTTACCTCTTTATCTGTGCATTTTGTCAACAGTGATGTACACAAATCTCATAAAGCAGCATTTATTTTTGCACAGGAAGGGTTACAAAGAATGAACCCCAATGACAAAGAATCATTTAAGAACTAACTGTACCTGGGTTATGTTCCATGTATTCAAGTTTTCAATGATTATAACTTGCAATCACTGGAAACTACCATGGAAAACACCCAAGGAGTTGTTCGCATTTCAGCTTTTGGCATAGTAGTTACCCTCATTGACAAGTCAATGTAGTATCTAGTTAGATGATTTCATTGATGCAGGCTTTCCAATTGTTCATGTTTGTACTGTTTGAATTTAATTGTAAAATTTGCGATTTAAGTTGAATGTCCATTGTTGAATGTTTCAATGTGGAGATGTGATCTGCTAAAGCACCAAATATGAGTTCAAGAAGATAAAGGCTCAATAATAGCCACTGATATGGGCAGCCAGCAAGATATGGAGTGGATAAGGTGACCACATTGTATACAAGCTTGACACGGAACACTAGCCTTGAAGTGTTTTGATCTTTTCTCGTATTGGAAAGGTGTCTTACAAGACAAGTTTATAATATAATATAATATAATATAATATAATATAATATAATATAATATAATATAATATAATATAATATAATATAATATAATATAATATAATATAATATAATATAATATAATATAATATAATATAATATAATATAATATAATATAATATAATATAATATAATATAATATAATATAATATATAATATGATATAATATAATCTCCTCTCCCATATGTGTCCATCCAGGCGGATGTGATCTGCAAGTTCTGGAGTGCAGAAGGTGTCCACATTGTATACAAACTTGACACTTGGCACTTACCTGTGAAGTGTTTTTATCTTTCCTCGTACTGGAAAGGTGTCTTATAAAACAATTTTTTTTCAATATAATCTCCCCACCCACATGTGTTCATCCAGGCGGATGTGATCTGCGTGGTGTATGCTGTGAGTGATAAGGAGACGATTGACAGCATCACAGAGTACTGGCTGCCGTTGGTCCGTAACACGCTGGGTGCGGACCACCTCACACCGGTCATCATCGTTGGCAACAAGTCTGACCAGGCAGACGCCAACAGCCTGGAAACTGTGGTGCCCATCATGAATGACTACGCAGAGATCGAGACGTGTGTTGAGGTGAGGGAGTTTCGCTTGATAGAATGGTATCTTCTTCTTCTTCTAGTGTCATTATCCATAAAGAGTACTGAAGCGGTGTCGTCACATCCATTGCCAAGCAGGTTTGTGGTTCTAAACAACGCCCCTGAATAGAGAGATTCACAAGTCTGACAGTGTCTAGCGGGCTAGTGTTGGGCACTCGCAGAGAGAGTCCCCACGATGATCACCGTTGTTTGCTAAACCCACGTACTGTATCGACCGGTAGATTAGACGCACCCGTAGATAAGACGCACCCCGACTTTGAGCAGGCAATTTTAAAAAAAAAAAATTGTCTTTCAAACGAACACATATACACATCTATGGGACTATGCATTGCGTGACAACGTTCAACAAAATAGATGGCTTTGACACAATTGATGTACCGGTAATACGATCTCAATCACATCATGAGCATAATTACCAGTACTAAAAAAGCATCAGGACTAGTAGTATTTGTCCGAGACACCTCAAAGATACCGCTAAGGGGCATTTTCACGGTAACTGACGTTACACATTGGTTTTAAAGATCTGACTTTTGCTAAAGCCGCGGATAAGACGCACCCAGACTTTGGCGTGATTTTCAAGGGAAAAAACATGTGTCTTATATGCCGAAAGATATGGTAGTTTATATTACCAGTTGTCTTGACAATATGCTCATATTACGTCTCACTTCTGTACTCTATATGACAGACATCATATGACCATTCTGGGCCAATTATCTCTGTTCTGTGCAGATTTGATGAAGTTTTTTTAGGTTGATTTCGAACTCGATTCTGCAATTCTATTGAGATACGTCATTCTTTGCCTTCCTTTTGGTCTTTTCCCCTCTTCTTCCCTGTCAAGGTCAATATTTTTATTCCTTCTTTCCAGAGATAGTGTTCAAAGGACTAGTAATGGGTTAATCAGTGCATTTTAATTGTTTCATGTTTAAAAAACTGAAGCAGCCAGTAAAACACCCAGGAAATAATGCTGGTGGGCTTTTCTACCCCATAAAGGCTATTAATTAAGAAGTATATTTTGATTTAAAATAGAGGTAATTCATTGTCAATTTGAATTTCCCTTTAGCATACTGATAACCTCTTTATTACTCGTTGATTTGGACATTTGATCACCACTCTTCTTCTTTGATATTTCTGCTTATTTTAAAAGTAACATTTATCAGAGTGAACTTTTCCTTTAACTTCATCATCACCGTCATCATGGGGGCTTCCAAGGCCCTGTAATGAAATGGTTAAACAAAAAAAAATGTTGATTCCTTTTTTAAACCATTTGAACATTTGTATCTCCCATAGTGCTCAGCAAAGAACCTGAAGAACATCTCGGAGGTGTTCTACTACGCACAAAAGGCCGTGCTGCACCCCACAGGCCCCTTGTATTCAGCCGAGGACAAAGAACTCAAACCAGAGTGTAAGAGGGCGCTGTGCAGGATATTCAACATCTGCGACCTCGACAATGACGGCATTCTCAACGATTACGAACTCAACCTCTTTCAAGTGAGCTAATGTGCAGATGCTGGCTGTGGTAGTATTCTGAAAATAAACTTAATGTTGACTTCAGTTTCGACTTCAGTCACGTATGATTCATAACTGTGATTGGCCTATTAACGCAGTTTTTGACTTCTGTCAGTTTTCAGAATACCAACTGACTTATCTGAAGTTCCTTACAGAAGATGATCAAAGCGGAAACAATTATCCATGTATCTTGTCACATCGTGCTTTTCAACATGTACCACATTGTTTATATTGAAAGTTAATTTTATTATAAATGCTGGAAACAAGTAGAGTAATCTGTAGAGCAAGTTGGAAATATTATTGTTCAAATGGAATTAAAATCAGGGTAAATGGAAAGTCAAGAAAATCACAAGAAATCAGTCAAATAGATTCATTTGTCTTCTTTAGTTTGTAGGGTTGACAGCCAGTGATTTGCACACTACGGAAACAGTATCCTATTGCTATCAGAGTGTCACAGTTTTGTAAATAAATCGAGGCACTCAGACTTTTGTTTCATGTGCAATGTTGTTTGCTGTGTAGACGGTCATCTATGGTCATCTATTTTTCCTTATTTACAAGCTGAAACATCATTTTTTCTCTTCTCTTTCCATATCTGTGGATGCAGAGGAGATGTTTTAATGCTCCGCTTCAACCCCAAGCTCTAGATGATGTCAAAGCTGTAGTTAGGAAGAATATACCCGAAGGAGTGATGAACAACGGGCTTACGCAAATAGGTATGGACACAACCAATCAACGCCTTGTAGAAATGAACGCTCTGATAGATATGATGCTTTATTGTATTATTAATGTCAAAAAGAAGAAACTTTTTTGTACCATTTGCTCTGTTTAATAAGTTTGATTATAAGCCCAAATGATATATTCTTACATCTGATCAGTTTGTACATTTCTCTTCAGAGTCAGACTTTATTCATATGAGAGTAATGGATATGGAATGTGTTCGTGTGGGTGTGTTGGGGGGGGGAGGGAAAAATCAATTCAACATTTTTAGGGGGCTACTTTTTGAGCACATTGGCCATTTAGCTACAATTTTACATTGGGTCTATGGGAATTTTGGGGGCTCTTTTAATATTTCAGGGCTCTTTTAAGCATTTTGGGGGCAAAATGCTGAGCCCCCGTCAGATTTGTTCATGTTTTAACATAGTGGGAGTTAATTTCCAACAATCATAATCAAATTTGACAAATAATAAACTTTGTGTTCAGGCTCTTGTTAGCAACAAAGATTTTAATTTACATAGATCAGATTAAAACTTTAGCCGATGGGAATCAAATATTGAGAATCCAATTTTAGCACAAGAACAGGTCACCAGTCATGCTTAAAGTGGTTTGGAGCTTACGAACAGCTTGGTGAAACACCCACCAGCTCTGCATTGACCTCGCATCAATAGAAACAATAATCCATATTATATTTTAATTTTATTTATTTATTTCCACATAATTTATTTAAACAGAAGAATACGTTGAGTTTGTGGAAACTATTTTTAAACAAAGTCATCACATCAATAGCAACAATGGCCCATATTCTGTTTTATTTCCTGCGCTGATCCTGTTTGAATTGAACCCCGCGACACTCCCTGTTGCAGGTTTCCTGTTTCTGCACACCCTGTTTATTCAGCGAGGGAGGCACGAGACGACATGGACCGTGCTCAGGAAGTTTGGTTACAGCGACTCCCTCAAGCTCAACGCAGAATACCTTCAACCAAGGTCAGGGTCAAGGCCGCAGTCTTTGTTGCTTAACCCTATCCCGACTGGGCTTTTTGGGAGCAGGTTTTGAAAGGGGGGCCACGGAATGTTGAATCAATGTGAAATTTTGAATGGAGATTAAGGAATATGTTCAGATTTTTTTGCTTCAAATATGTTTTTTGTTAAATTTCAAGGCACAATTGACAGTGATATAGAGCAGTTAGGAAAAGCAGTATTTTGTACACAAACCTATGCGAAATCTCACTTTTTGTCGAGAGTTTGGTCTGACGTGTGAATACATAAGTTTGTGTAACCTCCAAATGGAGCGTCCAAATTTTTCAAACTTCTTGTCAAAGGTTGTGAGACACTTAAAAAAAAAAGTCATGGAAAGGCGTGTCACTATGTTTAGCGGTTGTGCGTCTGTCTTGGATTTTTTCAAAATAACCTGAGAAATTTAAAGTCAAATGCGACTATGTTCTTTTCTGTTTCTGTTGTAACTAAGACATTAGGGAGCTTTAGATTTCATTGCCTAGCCCATGATGGGGAATCTTCTCTCCCCTTACACTGCATTCTCCTCATTTCATGTCATGAGTTATCTTGCTTTTGATATTTTTATGTTGCGATGCAACACAACTTGACAGGGAAATTAAAGTTAAATAGTGTCATCATTTGCCGCTCTTCGAATTTCGCGAAGACACAAAATGGCAGGATAGACTTCCTCGCGTCGGGTTGATTTCCCCAACCATTGTTAAAAAACCTAAAGCTCCCTAACCTTCTTATTGAAATTCGTTGTAAAACTTGCTTTTTCTCCATGCAGGCTTCGTGTGGGGAGGGGCTGCTCAACGGAGCTGAGTCATCTAGGCTACCAGTTCTTGACATCTCATTTTGAAAAATATGACAAGGTAAGCTACAAGTGAGAAGAGACTAGCCGGCCTAGCATCATTCACACGTTTCCTCAATGTGTATCTAGCCGCTCTAGGTTGGCAGTAATTCTCCCCAAAGTTTATAGCATGTGCAGGGCATGTGCCCAGAGAGCATATATGAGAGCATGTGTGCAACAACAGTGGACTGTTGATGACAGTTTTGACAGATTTAAGCTGGGATTAAAGAGTCTTCTAAATTATGAAGAGCCATTTGTTAGACGTGAGAAATATTTTTAATTTTTTTTCTCAAATTGCACAAATTGATTCTCAAAAAGACCTGTTCTACTCAAATTGCAACCACACTGATATCACAGGTACACAGAGAAAAGCTTTCTCTTTTATAAACGTTTAACTGTATTATTTCGATTGGCATGAAGTTCCATCATAAGCCAATGGGGTTTTTTAAGGGTTATGATCAGATGCCAAGGTCAAAGGTCATTGAAAGCTCATCTTTGCTAACTGACTACATTCTCCCTCTCTTAAGTGATAAAGCAGAAAGTATATATTGCGATACCGCTGCCGCATATCTGATCCATCGTCTTTTCTCTTTTTTTTTTCTCGGCGCAGGATCGCGATGGGGCCTTATCTCCTGCGGAGCTTCAAACCCTCTTCCAGACCTGTCCCATGATGCCTTGGGGGCCAGACGTCAACATGACGGTGTGCACCAACGAGAAGGGTTGGATCACGTTACATGGCTACCTGTCACAGTGGACGTAAGCATTGCATTGTGGAGCTTGTACTGATATTCAAATGCAAGATTGCACGTAGATATATACAATATGAAAAGTCAGTCTGTGAATATTACTACACATACACGTCATATATATTCATCTAAAACTATTGCCTTTTAATAAAATCACCTCTTCAGATTGTTTATGTGTAGATGGGGTTACATTGGTTAATTCAATTTGACTTTAAATGTGGCCTAAACTATAGCAGTTACCGTGAATATAGCACCCTATGCCAAACATGCATGTTCACTATTTGACCTTTTAAAGTATATGCGGTCAATGAAGCGCACTTATCTGTTTTTATATACGCCAGATATGTCCATGCCAATATTTGCCCTGCCAGTGTCTATCCTTGCCAATATGCTATCTGTTTTGTGTGTCTTTCGTGAAATAATTACATTTTCATATTACGTCATATTCCGTCATATTCCTTTGCATCCATTCCTTTTTATTGACCCAACTCTCATTTTTGTTTTCTTTAAAATTGCGGACAGGTTGACAACATTACTAGACATTCAGAGAACGCTAGAATTCCTGGCATACTTTGGCTACAGATATGTCATGGCGGATCACGAAAATCAACTCTCGGCCATCATTGGTGAGTTTCAGACACCCACAATGTTATCTTCCTAACTATCCCAAAACTTTGTTCACCATCTTGACATGATGCCCTTCTGTTGTTATTTGTCAGAGTGTTGTTGTTTGTCTGAAGTCTGAAACAAGTAAATACTATACATTTATTATGGATTTTCAATCCAGGTAAATGCCAAGTGGCACACATTTACCATAACTAACAATAGTATAAAAAAAAGAACATCATCATTGACTCGTATAGCAACATAAAGACAGCCACCAGAAAAAAAAATGATATACTTGTGTAGTCTAGGTTTCAGGCTATTGGACATTTCTAATTCAAAATGTACAAAAGGTTTTGAGTTCTTGCAAGACTAGACACTGTTAACATTCCTTTGAGCTCGATTAGTCTACTGCAGCCAGACCCGTTTATGGAATAGTTTAGATTCGAAATGAGATGTGTGTAGTAACTAGAATGTTTAGTGTCTGGGTGGTATTCTGAGAGAAGCTTCAGTCCAGGGTCCCGTTGTATAAAGCTTACCATTAGTGGTATCTCTACCATCAATAGCAACTACCATGGCAACATCAATCAACAGCCAATCAAATTCAAGGTTTCAATAGAAATTGTCATTGATAGCAAAGTTACCATCAATGGTAAGTTTTATGCCACGGGACCGAGAACTGTCTTAGCTACGTCAGTTGGAATTCTGATAACTGGCTGAAGTAAAAATGTCTCCAATAGGCCAAGCACAGTTGCAGATCATAGGGAACTTATGTCAAAACTTCTGTTTGTTTAATTTCAAAATGCTACCCTTAAAGGGATAGTTCACCCTGAAGATAAGTTGATTTCAATGAAAGCAGAAACACAGAAGAAACATAGTAGTGAAGGTTTGATGAAAATCCGCCAAGGAATAAGAAAGTTATAATCTTTTGAAATTTCAATTATGTGACGTCATGGCAGAGTGCTCTTCTATATGTTGTGTACAAAATTATTCCATAAATGTTTTTTTTTTTTCTGTTTTTAACAAGTGAATGATTTGTTTTCGGACAGGTATGTGTGTAAAAGTATATTTCTAATGATATATCAAATGCACAGGTAAAAGGATGCATATCTTTTTGAGAAAATGCACATTATCAACTAAATTGTACACAACATAGATGTATGGGAAAGCATCTCACACATGACGTCACAAAATAAAAACTTAAAAATCAAATAACTTTCTTTTCCTGTGAGTGATTTTTGTCAAACCTTCACTGATATGTTTCTTTCATGTGCTTCCTTTTATTGAAACCAAAATAATTTCAGCGTGAACTGTCCCTTTAACCTTTGCTCTCTTTAATCCGCAGTAACAAGAGACAAGAAGGTGGACCTTCAGAAGCGGCAGACATCACGGAACGTCTTCCGCTGCAACGTGATTGGTCCACGCGGTGCAGGCAAGTCAGCGTTCCAGCAGGGCTTGACGGAGCGCAGCCTCGACTCCCCAGTCATCGTCAGGGACAACCTGTCATCATATGCCATCAACACCGTGCAGGTGTACGGCCAGGAGAAGTACCTATTGGTGAGCAGCGTGTGTGTGTGTGTGCGTGTGTGTGTGTGTGTGTGTATGTGTGTGCATGTGTGCATGTGTGTGTGTGTGTGTGTGTGGGTGTGTGTGTGTGTGTGTGTGTTATGTGTGTGCGTGTGTGCGTAATTCTATGTAATAAAGTTAAATTGTTTTATTATGTGAATGAAATTAAATGGAGATTGCATGCATGGATTCATAACCCAGTCAACATAATACTGTCCAGGGCCCCGTTGCATGAAACTTACCATTTATGGTAACTCTGTCATCAATGGTAACTACCATGGTAACACAGGTCCACACCCAATCAAATTCAAGGTTTCCATAGAAGTTGCCATTGGTAGCAAAGTTACCATCAATGGTAAGTCTTATGCTACAGGGCCCAGATTTGTATATATTCCTCCCCACCCTCTCCTAAGATGAGGGAGAGTCAGTATAATTTCTTAGGATTAGATATCTATGTATCTATTCTCCCCCTTCCCTTGCCTTTGCCAGCTGAGGGAGATTGATGTGGGTCTGTCTGACGAGCTGTCTTCTGAGGAGCTAGAGTGCGACGTGGCGTGCCTCATGTACGACATCTCAGACCCTCGCACGTTTGAGTACTGTGCAAAGATCTACAAGGTAATTTCCTTAAAGATGCCCCCCAAAATGCTACTTCCAATTTCACGATCGAAGATTCTCTCAAACAACATCTTCAATTTTCAAACCTTAAGCGTAGATATTCAATTTCCAAACAAAATATTTTTCAATATTATGTATATTCAATATCCAAATTACATATTCACCCCCCCCCCCCAAAAAAAAAAAAAAATACTCTTCTTCATGAATAGATATTTAATTCAAAGTCAAATGTTCCATCAAAAATTGATATATTAGATGTCAAATGAAAGATTCCATCACATACAGATTTGATTCAATTTCCAAAACAAAGATTCCGTCATAGAAAGATAATATATTTCCAAATGGAGCACTTTAAAGGTACAATTGTGCTGTACGTGCTTTGAAAAAAAAGAATAGATCGATCAAAGATTTCACCAAGTTGAAGATTCTCTATATTGATACGTTTGAGTAACGCTTCCACTTGGCAGCAACACTTTGAGCGGAGCAGCGTGCCGTGCCTGCTGGTGGCTGGCAAGAGTGACAAGCACCCCGCCAGGCAGGACTACCCCTTACAGCCGGCCCAGTTCTGCTCTCACTATGGCCTGCCCCCTCCTCAGACCTTCAGCAGCGTGGGCAGACCCAACAAGGACATCTACATCAAGCTGGCTACATTGGCTGCGTACCCGTGAGTTTCACAACCCCCCCCCCCCCTCCCCCACCCCTCTCCCTCCCCCACCCCTCTCTCCATCCCTGTAACCCTTCCTGTGCAAAATGAAATGCTACTCTATGGAATTTGTGTGTAATCATGGTGACATAATCTTCCAGTGGCATGTTAAGGGTTAAAGAGCATATACTGTACTGGGAAGACAAAAAGCCTTCAAAAGGGTGATTGTTAGCAATCTTCTAGCAAATGGTCTTAAATTCATGTATTGTCCATTGTAGAAACTTGCTGAAAGTTATTTGATTTTCATTTTGAGGATTTCACAAATTTTGACTAATTACTTTCCAAATGTGTATCATTTAGGGGCATATAACTTTCAGGTTTCTAAAATGGGCAATACATGAATGTAAGACCATTGGCAAGAAGCTTGCTCATAATCACACTTTTGAAGGCTTTTTGTCTGCCCAGTACAGTATATTCTCTTTAAATCATGCTGTGTCTGATCAAATTCCATCTCAAAATAAAATCCAGATAACGTGTAAGGAAATTAATTGAAACTCAAGGATGCTTTACAATAAGACGCAGGGTTTCACTGTGTCATATTGTGGATCGCAAAGAAGATATGCGTAGCTGGGTGGGGGGGATAGTGGCTCCTTTCATGAAATCAAGAAAAAAAAACAAAAAAATTGAAATACAACAAAGTCAAGAGAAAGACTTCTCCTTAGCGAACCACAGTGTAATCCAAATGACTGGTTGTGCACTTTGCGGGTAGTGCGATTTCCCATTGTCCTATTGTCACTATTCAAAACTTATCACATTTTCCAAAGAAACGGAGCCTTCGCTGTTGGAAGCACTGCACTTTGCAACAATTCATGTGCGACATTGCCCCTTGCTTGTGAATACTGCATATTTCATGATCACATGATCGTAGCAAATGGCACGCTAATGTGAAGAAGAATAATCAAGCTGTCTAACCCCTGTCACGTATGATGAAGAAGCAACAAGCGATATATTAACCCTCAAACTTGAATTGCAGAACGTTTTTGAGAGGTTTATATTGGAGCTCTTCTTGACTGTTCTTGTGAGAGGTTCCATTTGGACTTAGCTCTGTTTTGTCATATTTGCCCTTGAATGATGATGAACCATGCTTAATATCACATGTCTCGAGACTGATAATATAACACATGAGCATCATTTCGCATCTTGTTCTGCTGGAGGTCCTTCAGGTTGTTTTTATGCCTCCGCCACGAAGTGGCCGGAGGCATTATGTTTTCGGGTTGTCCGTCCGTCCGTCCGTACGTACGTCCGTCCATCCGTCCCGAATCCGTTTAGGCAATATCTTGAAAACCGTCAAGCAGATTTGCTTCAAACTTGGTTCATGTATGTATTGCATAAAACTAATGAAATGTGTAAAATTGGGGTCAAATCTGATTGAGGTCAAAGGTCAATGAACTTTGTAAAAATTGCCCCAAAATGACCTTTTCCACAATAAATCCAAATCCAAGGATGCAATTGTCATTAAACATGGTACAAATATGGATCACTACTTGGGGATAGACTGGTGACATTTTTGGTAAAATTCCTGAAAGGTCAGAGGTCAAAGGTCAATGAAATTTGTGAAAATTTGCCAAAAATTGACCTTTTTCACAGTAAATCCAAATCCAAGGATGCAATTTCCATTAAACATGGTACAAAGATAGATCACTACTAGTGGATAGACTGGTGACATTTTTGGTAAAATTCCTGAAAGTTCAGAGGTCAAAGGTTAATGAACTTTGCCAAAATTGGCTAGAAATTGCCCTTAACTTTAAATTTTTCACAATAAATCCAAATCCAATGGTGCAATTCCAACCAAACAAAGTGAAACGATGGATCACTACTTGGGGGTAGACTGGTGACATTGTTGGTGAATTTCCTGGAAGGTCAGAGGTCAAAGGTCAATGAATTTTGCAAAAATTGATATTTTTCACAATAATTCCAAATCCAAATCCAATGTCACAATTCTAACTAAACATGGTACAGAGATGTATCACTTCATGGAGGTAGACTGGTGAAAGTTTAGGTAAAACTCCTGAGAGTTCAAAGGTCAAAGGTCCATGAACTTTGCCAAAAATTAGCTAAAAATTGCCCCCAAAGTGATAATTTTTAAAATATATCCAAATCCAATGAAGCAATACCAACCAAACATGGTGCAAAGATGGATCACTGCTAGACTGATGACATTTTTGGTGAAATTTCTCAAAGGTCGGGGATCAAAGGTCAATAAACTTTGCCAAAATTGGCTAAAAATTGCCCCCAAATAGATATTTTTCATATTTAATCCAATACTGATGATTCAATTCAAACCAAACCTAGTTACTGAGATGTATCACTTAATGGAGGTAGACTGGTGAAGTTTAGGTAGAATTCCTGAAAGGTCAAAGGTCAATAAACTTCACCCCAAATTGGCTAATTTTAAATAAACTTGATGCAAGGATGGATTTAGACAGACTGGTTAGATTGGAAGTCAAAGAAATAAGAGGTCAAAAGTCAATGAACATTGCCAAACTTAGCTAAACTTGAAAAAAGAAAATGTGATATTTTCATTTCACATAGGAGCAATGGTACATTGCCCACCAAACATACACATTTTCTGAGAATAGCAAAGAGGCGGAGGCATATTTATCGACTGCGTGGCAGTCGAATTGCTCTAGTTTTTTTTTTATTATCAATATGGTATGATTCCTAAAGTTCATCACATCAACAAAACACTCATTTTGTTGATTGGAGCAAAAAAGTGGAATCTTTCTACTCTTGTCATAATTAAATGCGGCTTTGACAATTTGCACAGAGCTTTACAATTGTTTGTAAATCAGTGGTTCTACCATGCATTGATTTGTGTCTTGCAATAAATTAAAAGACATGTAAATGATTAATGTATTGGTAGGATGAATCAAAGCATTAGTCATCATAACTTAACAATTAACTGCAAATGTAAGTGCATGCAGCCTTCTTTACACCCTACTTAAATCAGGAAGGTGTTAGAACTGGAGTCGGAACGAAGAGTAATTTATTCATACACCAGTCGCGATCATTGATACCACAATAGAATATTTTACGCGTTTGGTTCTTTGATCCAGTGATGACCGCCGCCAAATATGCAAGACAAATTTTGGATGCATTTAGAGGAATATACAATCTGCATGCGCAGAAGATTTCAGAACCACTTCATGTACTGAAGTACATGTGCAGTAGTAGTACATCTTATAATGATACGAATCTGTGAATTTCAGATTATATTGTTGCGTCGTTTTTGTGATAAATCAAGAATACGGTAGAAAACATGTCAGAAAAATGCCTCAATATCGCACATTGGGCAATCATATTTTCTTACAAATATCTTGTAAATCGTTTATTGAGTGTTTCACCTTCCATGGAAACAACGTCGATTTCGTGTCCGGAGATGTCCGAAAACGTTACGGACCAAATTCTTTCTACAATTTTATCAAAATTTCCCTTCGCTCACCTCCAAACTAATTCCCAGTGTGTGTAATAAGATCAGCTATGAACTCCCAGCGAAGGCTGAACGGTTGACATATTTCTCAAAACAGATTTTCTTTTGTTATTCAGAGGAAGGCACTGCCTCATTAGAAATACAGCGTATTGTTTAAAACACCTGAATGTCTTGAATTTTTATGAGGTGGTGGTCATCATAGATCAAAGGAAGTCTATCCGAGCGCAGTCCATCCATGATAGGTCCATGCTTAAATCAACTCAGAATATATTATGCACATCACACACGGGTGCCTTGGCCATGCCTTGGCCATGTTGCATAAATGTTTGCAATTATTGTAACTTACCATCAATGGTAACTACAGTACAATGGCAACAGCCAAATGAGCTCTCATTATTGCACCTGTTGCCATGGTAGTTACCATTGATTGTCAATTGAAAACCTATATACACAGCCCTTGTTTCCCACTCAGTGATCTGGAGTCCTTGGGCGGTATTCCGAAAACGAACTTAGGAAAAATTTTATTGTATCTCAGGGACTTAGGAAAAATTTTATCTTTTGGTATTCCGAAAAGCCAACTTACAATAAAAGATAAAATTTTTATTCAAATGAGCCAGAGATAAAATTTTTATGTAAATGAGCCTCCGAGATAAAATTTTTATGCAAATGAGCTAAATCGGTATTCTGAAACGCACTTAGGAAAAAAAGTTAGGATAAAAGATAAAACTGCTCCCAAGCAATTTTATCTCCAGACGTACGCGCCTAGGCCCATAGCATTACGTGCAAAAATAATTCGCGCATAAACTTTTTTACACATTGGCGCATCAAATGCAATAGGCGCGCTGATAGACATTGATGCGCAATGTCCCTTTCAGTTTCATGACATCACACCATCAAATTAATGGTGCTAATGTATGCAAAAGACATGAAAGGACGTTTATTACTGGCTGTCTCTGGGATAGGAGCGCAGTACATGCGCTCATTAATATTAGTTAAAATCTTCCTAAAATATTTTTCGGAATACCAAAGATAAAATATTTTAAGGACATTGTATCTTCGGGGAGATAAAATTTTTATCTCTGTGGATTTTCGGAATACCCCCCCTTGTCATTAAACTTGGGAAGTGTTTTGCATTATTCCCATTGTTACTTACTATTCTTTAATCAAAGTTCAAAAGTGATATGAAGATGAATACTATAGTGACAAAAGTAGTTATGATTCCTTGGCAGTATTCAGATTAATGAATATCACATGTTGTACATTAGTTTGGGTAATCTTGAGGGCTTAGCATGCCAGTTAACATTTAAACAGAAGATGGAATGTCTAAGAATTTCTGACCTTAGTAACTCGACATGAAATCCTTTGCCCACTCCATTTATCGACATCATTTTACTTTTATCATACTCTGGTTTCCTAACCCTCTCTCCATCTGTCTCATTTCCTCACATATTTTTATCTTTCACCTCCTTCCCATCTCCGTTTTTACTCCCATTTCTTTCTAATATTGTATTTCTTTCTTGACCTCTGTTTCCTTTTTTTCTCACTGTCTTTCTTCCTTAATTTTTCTTCTACCATACCTAACTGGAGTTTTGTGCTCGTACGCTTTCTCCCACTTCCTCAACTGCTGTCTGTGATTTCTTTTTCTCCTCTCCCTCTCTCTCTCTCTCTCTCTCTCTCTCTCTCTCTCTCTCTCTCACTGCCCTTCTTTCTTTTCTCTCTTTCTCGTCTCTCCACTTTTGCTTTTAATCTTTCTCTTTCTCTCTCTTTTTCTCCCTCCTCTCTCCCCTTTCGCTCTTTCTCTCTTTCTCTCTCTGAACCACCTCCCTTATGTGTGTCTGTCTCTCTCCTCACTCTCTCTCTCTCTCTCACCACCCCTCCCTCTCTCGACCACATCTCTCTCCCCTCCACTCTCCCGACCATATATCTCTCTTCCCTCCCCTCTCTCTCTTTCTTTCCCTCTCTTTTCCTACCCCATCTCTGTCCCTCATTCTCTCTCGCTCTAACCACACCTCCCTCTCTCTCTTGCTCCTCTGTGCGGTGGTAACAGAGTGGTGAAGGGGATGGCAGTGCTGGTGGACCACCCAGCTATTTTCTGGGTTCGGGAGAAACTCCTAGGCACCAACCCAGCTTACAGGTTATCTTGTCTTGTCTTGCCCCCGTCTTGCCTACGTCTTGCCAATGTCTTGCCAACTTCTTGTCTGCCTGCCATGTTGTCCTCTAGTTTGACATCTCTAGCCCTTTTCTGTTAACTCTCTGTGTGCCAGATGAATTGGGTTTTGAGTGTATAACTTGTGTCAAAATACACCAGTGGCACTCAATGACTTATCTCAGCGTTTCAGCAGTTTTATTTGCCGTCTGTCGTTTAAATTCATGAAAATAGTTTTACTTTTCATATGAACCTGTGCTTACCATGCTCTGCAATGACAGGAACTGATTTCTTGCATGTATTTTGATTTCTGACCCTTCTTTTGCGTCTGAGTAGATTAATTTGTCTGAATGTTTATGAATTAAGAGGTTCGCTCCTGCCCTCCAGCTATGCATCTCGTCTTGTTTGTCTCGTTTATGTCTCTGTCTCGAGGTGGAAACGTGTAGAAGTCAGGGATGGTACACTCTGAAATCTCTGTTTTCCAATATCTTGCAAGAAATTGACGGCAATGAGATAATTCATTTGATTTCTTGATAGTATATGTTTGTTGTGCATGCAGAATTTTACCTTCTCTGCCCAGTGTGCCTTGAGTTATTTTTATGTTGACATTGTATAGTGTTATTTCTCGATGGTCTTCTGCATGCTTTTGTCTTGATATTGGTGATTCCCTTTGATTTGTTTTGAAAAAGTAAGTTAAGTATTGGACAGCAGATGTCTAAACCCTACTGGAGCTATGTAAAAAGTCACACATACACACTCTAACACTCTCACACTAACACACACTAACACTCTCACACTAACACACACACATCCATATACATACACCAAAATAAAATAAAAAAAATAGTAAAAATATAACACACATGTTATTTTACAAATGAATAGTAGGAAATCCAGGCTAATCCTTGATCGAAGGTCTGGAATCTTATTTTATCCATATGTCAAGCTTTATGAGTGGAGACTTGTGAGTTTGAAGTGATTTCAGGCCCAGCACAAAAGATGGAGAAGGCATCCAGAGCTGAATTTTCGTTTTGTTCATGTTGTGCAAAACCGCTGCTATGAAAAGTCCCAATTTGCATGTGCTAAAAAAATGGTGTGATGTTTCAATCCATTGCTAACATTTGTAATTCCCGGGTTTTGTTAACCCTGGTCCAGTTAGGATGTCGAAATATGCCATATATTGCAGTGACCAATGGGATTTGGCTTGATTACGCCCCATAAGGGATTTGAAGTTTATTAGTTGTTTGTTGTTCACAACTTCCTTATAAAGCGTCTTTTATTTTTGCCAATTTGGTTTTCTGATTTTTCTGTTTTTGTCTCGCCCACCGGAGGTGAAGGCGAGACTAAGGGATCCAAATGGCGTCCGTCCGTCGTCCGTCGTCCGTCACAAATGTTAAAGTTTACCTGCAAGACTCTCTTTTGACAAATAACTTCACATGGGTTGCTTGGATTACAACCTAACTTGGGTCATAGATGCACTGGGGGTACCTTCATGTTATGGTGCCGTTGGAGGTCACAGGATAAGGTCAAAGGTCATTTGAGGTCATACGTTAAAGTTTACCTGCAAGACTCTCTTTTGACAAATAACTTCACATAGGTTGCTTGGATTACAACCTAACTTGGGTCATAGATGCACTAGGGGTACCTTCATGTTATGGTGCTGTTGGAGGTCACAGGATAAGGTCAAAGGTCATTTGAGGTCATACGTTAAAGTTTACCTGCAAGACTCTCTTTTGACAAATAACTTCACATAGGTTGCTTGGATTACAACCTAACTTGGGTCATAGATGCACTGGGGGTACCTTCATGTTATGGTACCGTTGGAGGTCACAGGATAAGGTCAAAGGTCATTTGAGGTCAGGGATACAATTCTTTTGCGTAGCAACGGAGATCGCGATATTTCTGGTTATTTTCGCAAGTGGGCGAGACACAATATTGCTAATGCCTTGTTAGTAAATTCAATTCATTTTGGGGGTTTCACTCTTCCTTAATGATTATGAATGTATTATGATAATGAATCTTGACCAGCCTCAGGTCAGTTGAAATACTCATGTGACGTTTATCTCTTTCTTGTCCATTCTCTGCAGACATCTGAAGGGGATCCAGCAGGAGGGGTCTGGTCTCTGGTTGAAGGTTGG
The DNA here is from genome assembly GCA_963669155.1 of Arbacia lixula. Classification (NCBI taxonomy): domain Eukaryota; kingdom Metazoa; phylum Echinodermata; class Echinoidea; order Arbacioida; family Arbaciidae; genus Arbacia; species Arbacia lixula. Next base: position 11,116,148 of record OZ022579.1, read on the forward strand.
GCTGGGGCTGGGGGCCTTCGCTGCCAGTCTCTTCCTCGTCTATAGGTTCATCCGCAGTCAGAGGTCATAACACACACACATACCTGCACCCCCCATTGGGGCGTGATCACCCCCTCTCTCTGCCCCCCTTTTACTCCCCTCCCCTTGCCCCCCTCCCACCCATTCCCAATCCCTACTCTCCTTTCCCCACCCCAGTCGTTCTCTTCCATTAAAAATTGAAGCCAGCTCATCAACCTCAAATCCTACCCTGTTGCTCTTCACGAATGGCACAGCTTCCTTGAGGCTCACCCGACATAGCAACAGTCGCAACAGATTAAGAAACATTTGCCTTTTGAGATATGCACCTGTTCACGAACCAAGATTCATGTTGAATGCATACCCCCTTGCACATACAGTTGGCATGTAATACATTTTAAGGCTTGTGCGAGGATCACACAGCAAAGCGCCAGCTGCTGCAAGCGGGATGTTTGCACAATTGATCCATTTCATTCAATGTGACAGGACCATATAGTTTTATACCTCAGCAAAAAGTAACAAGCTTTTATAACAAATAGACTTTTAAATCTGAAAAATCAAATTTCATCAACATTTCCCTTACAATTTTTATGACTGGAATAGAGGGTGTGTGAAGGGAGATGGAGATGGCTAGATATATATGTGAGCTAAGATGTGGTATTGTGCATGGAATAATTGGTCCTCTCTTTGATGTATTGAATGTTACTCGTATTACAGTCAACATTGACATACATAAATGAAGCTCTATGGGATTTGTGTGTATTGCTTGTGGATAAATACACATGTGGCAAAGCAAGAGTGAAGTCAGATGATACTGTCATGCAGTTACCGGCATTATCTTCAAAATTGCATTATATAGATCGTGATGAAGAGGGTTCTTGAATGCGATCAACAAAGTCAACAGTTATAACTGGTACAAAATGGTAGACAGGTTCCTCCTCCTCTTGTTTACCATCCTGTTAACCCATAGATTTGTTACACATGTGTAGGCCCTTGAGACTGAAGTATTTGATCGATTATATGTGGCTCAACGAGGTATTTAAAGCCGTTAATACAGTTGCAAAGATATATTTTGGAATTGTACTTGAGCTCTGAAAGTGTCCCCAACTAAGCACATAGGATTTGTATGGATTGTTTTGAGGGTTGTTTTCACGGATGTTATCTATGTGAGCAGATTCTAAATTGATCAGGCTTTCCACGACATGGTGCCTTGGGACTGTAAACTACTTCTGCTCTACAAGATATCAAATCAATGGCATACCCTGGTGTGTAAACATGGTATTGTGAACTAGGATATTTTGTCATTCTGTTTGAATGTGTCAAGTGTAACGTTTGCTTCAGTGGTGTCAAGTGGTGGAAATGCATGCTGGGTATTGATCAATGACATACCAGTAACAGGGAAACGTGTTTGATCATCAATGTTTAAATTTTGATAATGCTATTCAAAGAAGCATGTGCAATGGTGAGAGCAGCTAAGAGTCATCAGAAAAAAATATATATCTTGTTTGAAATAAAATGCCTTCAATGATTCTCTTGCCTTCATGCAAAGGGACAATTGTCATCAAATGAAAGGGTAAAGTGGGAGCATGAGAATTAAGGGGGGAGGGGGGGGGGGGTGTTTTGTTCAAAATGAATTAAATGGGCAGATATTGGTATTGTTAAAAATGAGGCCAACTCATTCAATGGCGAGTGTGAATTAGACACTTGCCTGTTGACAAGACGTGTGTGGGATCAAAGAATTTCTCTCTCAATAAAGCAGTCCAACAACATCTTTTTTATCATCAGTTGTAAACACGCCGGCCATGCTGTTGTGAGGGATCGCATAATCTCTATGCGTTTGCATTATGTTTATGTGTATTTAACCCTACACTGTGACATTGACTTGAGTAATTAGTTTCTTCCATCCATGTCTTGCATTTCTGCTGCGGGAAATCCCAAGCGCCACACTCCAGGCAATGTGTGGCATCCGGAAACGGCTTTGGTGTGAACTCTCCCAAATAATAGGTGTATTCCGTGTAGAGTAACATTTTTAAAAGCCATGGTTATGGTAGATACAGTATACTTATATCAAGCAGGCCACCTCTCATCATTATATGATGCCACTTAGTGCCACATTGTGTTCATACTTTTCTAGTCAATCTGTCTTGATATTTTTCGTAAATCAACAGAAACAATGCACAAGCTATCACAAGCTGCATTCATCCCTCTTGTGACAATTGCTGTGCAACACTCGGGTTTTCAAAATGATGTGAATACAACTTCATGAAATTTATTGCAACTCCTCTGGGGTAGTTTTGACTCAATTTGTAACACGGTAAAACATTGCAGCAAAATTCATTTGGTGAACACATTTTGCTGCATCTCATTTATAAAAATATATTATTTTGAAGTGTGCTGTTAAATGCATTCAGAAATGCTGTTAGATCGTCCATATCTGTGTCATTGGTGTGTCCATTTTAAGCATTTGATGCCCTCAGTTTTCAGGTATTCCGATCAGACATTTTCATTCAAATGAAGAGAATTGTACCATACAATCCAGAAATTCAGATCTCCTTAGCGAACTTGTCGGTATAATTGAGTGTACTTCATATTCATGTCTGCTCTGTGTTATGGACGTGTGATGTGCAAAATGCCTAGTGCTTGAAAGCAACGATTCTCAAGCCGCTAAATGAATCCATATTTTACTTGGGTGACATTGCCAAACTTATTCAGGATGATTGTATTTATGTCATATAATTGGCAATGCTGTCTGCAATCTCAATGAATTAAGAAGGGGAAAGTTTGGGAGTAATTTAATCACAGGTAAGTTGTATGATGTCCCGAGACCAAATGATGTTCTCATACAGAAGCTTGTATCATTGACATATGAAAAAGGACAGTGTTTCTATTATCATGAGAGCCTGTGTATCGCTGTTATATAATGCGTCGAATTCGAATAGGTGTGGAAGTATATTTTGCATACTTAGTATGATGAAAACATTATGTTGAATTAGTATTAAGATGAAATGTTGTGTTTTCTATTCGTTGACAAATTACCACAAAGTTGGGATGTATCTACTGAATGCATGAAAAATATGATACTTGTAAAGGATACAGTCGAGGAATGGGATGGCAATAAAGAAAACACAAAGTTATATAACAGTAAGTAGAAAGCCTATATTTGTGTGTGGTATATTTGTACTGTTTGTCATGTCGAGTAGAAGTTTTTGTAAGATGAACTGTAGAGGAAAGCGCGAAATGAAACCGATGGGAGAAGGGAAGGGTGAACTGAAATGACAGTTGTGAATGCATTCAATTTGTGACAGAATCAGGAGATTGTAATTAATGAAGTTTGTAGAACAGTAAGTATTACGGTAACTTTGAGGTGAGAAAATATCAAACTGATCGTCTTTCTCTCTCAACTCTGGCGTCCTTCTATCTCTCGCTCTATCTCTCTCTCTCTCTCTCTCTCTCTCTCCGCCCTCTCATTGTATCTGTCTCTGTCTCTCTTTTTTTTTTCTCTCTCTCTCTCTCTTTCTCTCTCTCTCTCTCTCTCCCCCCTCCTCTTTGTATTGTCTTTCCTTTCCATATTTGTATCTTTGCATTTCTAGGGGTATGTAAAATACAACATTTCAGTCCATTCACGCATTCATCACAAAAAGAAATATCTACATTGACAAAGAACATTTCATAAAACCACAAAAAACACATTCATGTATATAACACATATTAACGAAACATAAATGTGACAAAGAAACAAGTTTTTGAGGAGGGGTCACCAAAAGAGAAGTTAGCTTCATAAATAACGTCTGACCCACCACTGTAGCATCATTCCTGTGAATATTCGTCATGAATCACCGTACCACTCCACCCCACCCCACTGTCTAGCGCCCCATCCCCACCCCATCCCCTCCCGTCCACCATACTCGCCCTCTCCCCCCTCACGTCTCGGCTGAGCACAGACCGCGTCTATGGCGGGCTGGTCTGACAGTCTGCGCAGTAGCAAGTTTTAATATTCACTATTCGTGATTAATTGCCTGTACATTTGCACAGGCGGTGCATAAATTTATGATCGCCGCCGGGCTTCCTCGCCAAATCATAAAAACAAGACTGATTATCGTGCACATGGGAAGCAGCTAGAGCTAGCTTCGGTAAAATGGATGGGTGGGTAGCCCCAACATCCCCGGTGGAGACCAGCTAGGTAAAGCAAGACGTACAGCACACTACATCAATTCTACTATGATTCCCTGTTCGTGTAACAAATTGCCGATCATTATATTAGTCATCTCTCTCCGTCTCCTCGCCTTCTCTTTTCTCTTCCTTTCTCTCTCCTCTCACCCCTTCCTTTCAAGATTGCTATTATATTTATTGCCTTTTCATTGATTTCATGGATAGTCATACTGTTGATTTCCTTTTCATTTACATTTATTATATAAAGTGTGTATCGCATTTTGGATGAGTGCTATTTCTTAAATATCTGAGTACGTCTACTGTAAACTGCAATGATACCACTCGGTATATCGTGGCTTAATATCAAGTCCTGTAGGCCGAAGTAAAGGGTTTGCAAAATCAGTAGGCATGCAATGAAAGCCATGAAGTCGGACAAGAATAATTGTGTTTAATTGACGCAGTAAATACACAATGCAAAGGCGATATGGTATTTTGAGGCAATATCACAATGTTTGCAGAAAGACGTCGCTATCTTGCGTTTTCCCTGTTAGCAAACAGTCTATTATCATTACACTAACTGTTTCAGTCAACATAATTTTAAGCTCACTCAAATTCTATACATTATATAATTGCGCCAATGACGGTACGTGCTGCGTAACGTATGCTTAAGTGGCCAGGATAGCGATGGGCTTTATTGAAGACAAAATGATGGCGGAGGAGTGGCAAGGAAATGTGGACATTTTGAACCACGTGTTTGTGTGTGTATGTGTGTGTGTGTGTGTGTGTGTGTGTGTGTGTGTGTGTGTGTGTGTGTGTGTGTGTGTGTGTGTGTGTGTGTTTGTTTGAGTGTGTGCGTGTAGCAGCAGCAGCAGCACCAGTAGTAGTAGTTGTAGTAGAAGTAAGTAGTAGCAGAGGTGGTAGTAGAAGTATTATAGTAGTAGTATAGTAGAAAAAGTATGTGTGTGCGTGTATTTGTGTGTATGTGTGGGTGAGGGAGAGGGGGGAGAGACGGTGAGAGAGAGGGGGAGAGAGATAGAGAGAATGAAGGAGAAATACAGACAAATAGAGAGAAAGACATAGATAGAGACAGAGAAGATAGAGAGAACGAGAGAGAAAGAGAGGGAGAGGAAAAAGAGAGAGAAAGATAGGTGGGAGAGAGAGAGAGAGAGAGGGAGAGAGAGAGATAGAGAGAAAGAGAGAGAGAGAGAGAAAGAGAGAGAGAGAGAGAAAGAGAGAGAGAGAGAGAAAGAGAGAGAGAGAGAGAGAGAGAGGGAGGGAGAGAAAATTAAAGAAAGAGCGATACGGTGAACAAAAACAAATGGTTTGGTTGAATATGGATATATCCCCACTAAGTATTGGGTATACTAGGAATACAAAAATCACTCGGACATAACGTAAAAAAATATATCACCTTGTACAATACAAAACAACCTTTATCTCGTCATGACAACAAAATCATTGAAAGATGCAGCCGACATATTCTCGCATTACCACGTCATGACAATGTACCACAAATGACCCCATTTTTCTCATGTAATAAGAAGCTCGGGTCTGTAGCCAATTATCGCGGAAGCCTTTTGTCCGTTTCGTGGTAATAAAGACAGTAAGATGCCCTTCCTACGTCATTTAGAATCAATATAGCAGCTCGCAGTCGACAGAGCCTCTGCGTCTTCCATTCCGAGAAAGAGGAAATAGGGACGCTAAGGACATTGTCATTTTCGAGGAAGGATGTACGTGTACATGGTCGTGCGCAGAGTCCTCCGTATGCAATGGGACCGACATGTTGAAATCTCGCGAGTCCAACTGTCATCATTATGAGCATGCTTTTCATTAAAGATAGCGAATCCCATTGGCAGACAAAACAGGATTTGGTAAAAAAAAAAAAAACATTGCATGAGCGACAGGAGCAAGATATGAGTGCAGTTGATGGATTAGGAAAATGAACAAGAACATAGGATATAATTCATGGAGTTTTTCACTCATTTTTTGGGCAGCTGCAAGGTTTTTTTTTCACAGGGGTCCAAAAGTATTCAAGCACCTCATGAAAAACAAACCACTTTGTTTGCCTTTCAAGCTCATTTCTTTTTTTAAAATAAAAGCTTACTTGGAATTTTCCAAGTACTCATCCACCTTTCGACATAACCATCCCTTACAACACTGCAGATGTAGGACTATATACGTGATACTGTAAATCATTGCTCGGATCGAGTCGCTTAGATTGCCGTGGTCTAAATAATTTCGCCTATGCAAGGACATGTGGAAAGGCCTACTAGAGTATATTTTAGACAGTTTGACAGAAAATACAAATTAACTGCAAATGTCAATAACGCCATAAAATAACTTACTATTCAGGAGGGAGTTATTCAACAGTTTTTTGTTTTCTGTAGCGTATACTGTGGTATTGACACAGCTTATTATTTTAGGCAAGATTTGAGGATACAAGACCTTTAAATATGAAACACAGTAGGACTCCTCTATTTACTCGAATTATCAATTTCCCCAATAAATTATTTCAATTGTTCATCGCTGCGAACGATGAGATGGCGTCATCATTAACGAGTATGGTAGTTAGCAAGCTTATCGGGCCTACTGTGAGCGAGGCTGCACAGTGCGTGCGTGTAGATGAATCACATTATGGTTGCAGTATCCGTGCTTTTCCTTCGAGAATCGTGGCAAAATAATTTACCCCACTCGAGGGAGCAACAAACTGCATCTTGACAAAAGTTTGATCGATATTCACACCTTTTTGCTACAATATTCATCAATCTTTTCATCCAGTGCGTTTTCTGTCTCCTCTCAACAATGGTGTACCGGTTACTGTGTGACACGCGATTTGGGTAAATTCACTTTTGGAAAATCGATATCGGGAACAAACTCTCTATCATATCTCCACACCATTATATGTCAGATCTTTATCATGACGAGTAATTCGATTTCACCTTTGTGGCGGACTTTACAATCATGACGATCTTAATCACAACATCGATCATGCCACTGTTGAAGACTGCATGACACGACACAACACAAGTATAGCAAAATACAGGTATTCTTTTCATCATAGTTTATTTATCGTTACTGACAAATCAAAGAAAACATCACACTGTGTATGTTATGAATTTACAAGGTGTTCAATGTGACCCTTGAAACAAACTCCGGTGTTAACCTAAACACCATTGCATGGTGCTGCCCTATACAGATTCCAATCCAACGTAAACAGCAATGTTAACACCAATATTGATATAAAGTTGATGTAGGGGGGAGGGGGAGGTGGCAGGTCAGTTTAACATTGGTACGTTGCACTGTGTGTGTGTGTGTGTGTGGGTGTGTGTGTGTGTGTGTGTGTATGTGGGGGGGGGGAGATATGTTCGGGGGGGGGGGGAGAGGTATCAGAAAAGATTTCATTCTTATGGAATTGTTTTATTATCATTTATACATATCTATTAGTATTATAATGATTATTATTTTAGAGGAATATGATTTATAAGTTGCATATATATTCAAGAGGAATATGGCACATGTACATATTTATATACAAGTGGTAAATCATGCTTTATTGTGTTTATCGAATCAATAGAAATATTACGTTTATGTATTTGTTATTGTATGTTATAAAGTGAAAATGTTTATTTCATCATGGGAATGAAATCAAATAAAGAATATGAAAAACAAAAAAAAGTGTGTGTGTGTGTGTGTGTGTGTGTGTTTCTTCTTGACAATCATGGCCTACAATACACGGCGTTTTGAATCTGCATTGGGTAACACCATCAGTATTGATCAACATCCGAGTTGTTGCAGGGCAGAGAGCAGAATACAACACGTCGATTACGAGATTGGCACGAGTGAACACGTAACAACCATGACAACGGACAACGAGTAAAAGGGAATACAATCATCGTAAAAATGGAAAGGATTTATTACAAATCCGAATGTAGTCCATTCGCATTGCCAGTGTCTATCTAAGCACATGTCATTGCGCGCGTTTTACATGACTTGTATCACATTTGCAACATTACGAAGAAATCAAAAAAAGTCCCCTTCTCTCCAGATTACTACACAATGTAGGGAAAATTCGTCACACAATGCACCGCGCAGTTACATCCGGATTTATTTTGCATTCGTGTCCACTTCCGGTCTCATACATATGGGACAACGTGTACTTCTATGCGGCGCGGAGAAGGCAATCCTGAATCATCATATCAACACCAATTATATCATCTCCATGAATTACATCTTTGCATACAGGTACCTTATTATTGGGCTAACTGTATTGACTGTAAATATCAATGTAAAATTCACTTTCTTCTCCAAAATTTGATATAAGGACGATAGAAAGGAAAACCAGAAGCCAATCACATGTTAATTCATTGTGTGCAAGGTGTGCATTCTGCCACTCATACTGCCCTACTCTGACAAAAGGAAGCAACTAACAAAAGAGCCTCTTCTTGTAAATGAGCAAAATGTGTCCTTCACTTGCATTGGCATCAATGCATAACCATCATGTTAGATTGAATATCTCGCAGCAAGATGAATATTTCTTGTCCAGATTTTGGCCATATGTAGGGAATGCTGGGTACAATCTGAGGATAACCCCAAAACCAGATTTTAGAGATTTGTCACTTGCTTCCTTTTGTCAGAGTAAGGCAGCATACTGCACACAAATCCCATTGAGCAGCGTTTTATCTGGCACAGAAAGGGTTAATAAAAAAGGCTTTCTAGTATGATCATAACAATAATATATAAACACAATAACATTAACTCGCTATGTGTCACAATCACATATTCGCTATAGCAATACACATACATCGTATACAGCAATACTAAGCGTGGTTCTGGATGACTTAAATATACCGGGGATATCATACCATGACCAGGGGCACATACAAAGATGGTTGTATGACAGATAAGGGTGCACCGTGCAAGCAACAATGTGATTTTCTCAGCGGCGTGGCGCCTTGACACATTATGCATGCGCCCCTCTCCAGTTAGCACACCTGATACGAGCTCGTACCGGACGGCCAGAGAGCAGGCTTCAGGAAAAGTGGCGGATCCGCGAGAGTAAGAATGGATGGGGTAGGGGGGGGGGGGCGGTGGTTGGTCGGCCTCTCTCTACTTATTAGATCAATGTTCTCTTATCTTTGGTCAACTGCAACCAACTGGTTCTGAGTCACAGGAATGCACGCATTTTTTTTTATATTTCCTATCGATACCGTGTACTCACTGTCCAGACTGTCTTATACATAATGAAGGTAATTGTTTGGCAAAATGTGGTACATACCCCCCCCCCCCCCCTCCCAACTTGTTCCTCTTTATTTCCTCTCGATATATTTCATTAATTGTTGTGTCTGCATAAAGAAGATACAAATTTGACTTTTTACTTGTTACTTTTAGTGAGTGACGTTGGCAAATTGGATAATATGCCCATGCCCCCCCCCCTTCCCCCCATTCCCACCACACTCCATCCCAAGCATGGATCTCCCAATACAGTCTCACCGCTACCCCTTCACGACTATCTTCATGGGCATTCAACAGGGCATACCCACGGAAATCTACAGCTAGAATTATTGAGTGTATTGCCACCTTACTGTGCTGACCGCTTATTCGCGTGGAATGATTTCATCCAATAACAATTAAATACTGCCGGATCATATCAAAACAAGATGGTGTTCAAAACACACTCGGTCCTCCCGATCGCTGCATAAAGGTCGGTGTGATATTCTTCACGTCAAAGACAGGCGGTACACAGTACCTCAATAAAATCCGCATATTTTATCCTTTCGCTAAATGACGGCGTCTTGTCATGAAAAAGACCTGGATCCCGTCTTATGACAACAAATGAGATTGCTCTTAATTAATCGCAAGTCCAATCCCCAATCTCTAATGTACAGACTCACGATGGATATTACATTAATCGTAAGTCTAAATGATCAATGGCAGTTGTTTTATAAGACAGAGCCCACCTCTCGAAATAGCTGTATCCAAAAAGATTGAGTCAATTGCAGTGTATGGCACGATTCGATAAAAGTGTACTTTTAGCCTATACAATTCCATGGATTGCAACGCGTAGGCCTATCATGTCATCCACTCGAAAGAATGACAAACATATACAGTATGTGTACGTTACTATAATATTATACAATACTTGGCATTGAACAACGGAAAGATGGAGATGAATACATGTCACAATACAATGTATGCTATAAAAAGAATGGATCGTTGAGACGAGATTGTGTTTAAAACATTTTCTTAGAGAAAACAATAATTGTGTTATGTATAATCTAGAGTAATCAAGATGAGATTGGTTACCGTCTTTCTTTAATATAATCACTCAATCATATTAAATTTGACCTCATAACAGTACATTATATTACGCATTTAGAATACCTTTATCCACCAAATCACCACCTGACTATCATGACTATGATAATTGTCGGAATTTGCAACTGTCAGTAAATTAGGTTTCCTCGTTATGCACCGATTCCCCACGATCGCAATTTCATTAGTGACCTAGGCATTCAATGGAATGGGGAACCCATCCCCTCTCATTTATCGTTTAACCTGATTAGGTATGCTGGAGCACACTGTATGCTGTCGGCGCATTATTGACATACGGCCAAGTTTCCGAAGAGTTAATAAGCCAGAAAAACATCGATACCGAGCTCTGGTTAGCAACTGGTTCAGGATCCTTTCGTTTAACGCCTTCACCATGTTCAATTCCCGGTAAAGCGTCGAGAACAGATGCGCATGCGCAGTTCTCATCAATGGACAAATGATAAACCTATGCTACGAAAAAAAAAAGCTTTGCCAGACGCGGTTGTAGAAACTTAATTAAAAAAAAAACACTCTTGCTCTAATCAATATCTGGCAACAGTTGAATAATAACTCTGATGGCAGCTCTATTCTGGACGAAACGAACGATTTGATATGACTATATAGAGTTACTACTGTACAACTAGGTCAGGACCCTTTAGTTTTTCACACCAGACGAGAAAAATGACCAAGGCTCGTCGATACCAATTTTCCCTATAAAACTCAATACTTTTCATTGGTGACTTGCATGGATCAATGTTTATACGCAATATAAAAACGTAAACAACTAATGATAGCTCAATACAACTATTTTTCTTCTTAATGAGTGGCAGTGTTTAGGAATAATACAAAATAGTACAATAAAGCCAAGGGGTCACTGTGTTAACATTTTAAAGCTGTATCGAAAAAAGGCACATCATAATCATCACGTCGGAATCTTTTCGAAAGCCCTTAAACAGGAGGCCTAGAAATTAAATGTTGGCACGGCAGATCAATGCAATGTTCCATTTACACTGCTGATGTGAAATCTATTCATCGTTTTGCTTTCATTTTGCCTTTATTTAAAACGAGTGATTAGGCGTTTTGAGGTCACGATGAGTTTTTCACTTTGACACGACGTCTTTATTAAAATGAGTTAAAACTCGTATAAGTGTCGCAACAGAATACAAGTTCGTGTACTATAGTACAGCGAAAGCTGGAACAAGTTATCACCAAAGACCTACTGTACAGGACTAATATTTCGACAATGGGCTAACGGCTAACAAAACATTGATTTGTAATGTGCCTATTTTACAATTTTGATAGCTGTATTCATTGGTAATACTCACAAGTCCTGTAATAAGTATTTTATCTGGCACAGAAAGAATCAATTTGGCATCGCGGTGGCAAATTTACCATTTTTGTATTTTGCTGGCTCAAGTGACAGTTTGTTTCAATATACAATTTAAAAGCTTGAAAGCCTATGTACATTTCTTCGAATTTAAGCTCGATTATTGTGATAATTGTTGTAAAGATACAGAAAGATATTTTGGCTTTTTAATTCATAAACTATTACAGTTAACTACTAGATATAACACATCACAACTTTAATAAACTATCAGCAATTTAGAAAATGCGGCTTAGAATGATTTGCTTTAAAAATCTTATTTACATCTTTGTACACAATTAAACACATGACAATTATATTTAATAACGGTTAAAAATCGAAGAAATAGATTATTTACAAAAATGTTTTCACTGTTAAGCGCAAGGCAGTGAAAAAGATGAGCGTACTTGTATATGTATCATGTAAGATGATGCTCAATATCAATTATGATTTATATAATAGGGATAGTAACAATTCCTATTCAATTCATATTGATATGATTACTGTAACATCATATAGTTACTTATAAAATCAAAACACGCCTTTATCGAGAACTTGGCTTCTCATTTCGATCTTCAAACTTTTACGAGGCCGGGAGTACAGGCACGTGGCTTGTATCTTTTCAACAAGATATAAATGTGTGCCAGTGCGAGACATTTGCAAATACAATACAGTAAATCCCTTTCAAATCACACACTCTCGCACCGTTTAAAATCTGTATACTACATAATCACAAATGATTTATTATAAATCAGTATTGTTATACATCTTGAAATTTTCTCCAGACGTTTTTGGATGCCCATTTGATGAGAGATAAAGAAACTCGGTTGAAGCAATTTCATACAAAAGGAATACGTTTGTAGATATTGCTTTCCATCACGATAGTTATGATGAAATTAATCTACGTAACATTACCACCGTCTATCAAGGTTCAGACCTATAATGATTACCATGACTTACATCTTTGTGAATGAAATACTTGGAACAGAATGACTCGCATTACAAATTTGATCGACCAAATTTGTCCAACAGGGCTTATACTGAATACAATTTTAGAGGAAGACAATAAATTTCATTAATGTTCCTGTTACTTGAGTCATTACATAACTGACCAATAATCAGAAGGTAGTGAGCAGTTAGTACTTTCACAATTGTTTTCACTAATTTCAGTGTTTCTTGTCCTACAAACATTTGTTATGGCAATGTTTAAGATTTGATATTTGGTATGGTATTTTGTTTTGAAGGCATAATTTACACACCAAAAATTAAGATGAGCAGACAGTTGTGTTGTTGTTGAAAATTCAAGCTGGATGACAGACCACTGTATGACATTTACATGGAATCATGAATACTTCTGTACAAGCTTCCAAACAGTACTGAAAATACATAAACAAATCACTCTAGCACACAGTGTCTTCCATAGCAACAAATAAATCCCCCTTCTCCTTGACGAAAAGACTCAACGCTCTTCGGGCAGCTCACATTCCACGAAACGGACTTTCAATATCGCAGGTTTCTCTTTCCTGCGTCCTTCGCTTTCTTGGGTCTTTCTTGGAAGTTAGTCTGGTCATAAAGGTGTGACATATATGTTTTGTCTTCAGATGCACGAAAGTAATGCAAATCGTCCACACTTTCGTGCGCATTTGTTGAACGTCCATCTTCGTCAAAGGGTGTGCTATCTCCCTCCCTCTCCATTTTAAACCATTCCTTGCTTGCAGAGTTGCAACTCAGGTTCTACCGGGTTCTAGACCTCCAGGCCACGATTCCAGCTGTAATACCCAGCCGCAAAATGAAGTACTGTACTGCAACTTACGCTCACCAAAGACAACTGAATATGAGATTGTGAGCGGACGCGCACGCGCGGCGGTACACGATGACGCCACAATCCCCCTGGGGGTCGGGCATGGAATAGTAACGTGTGTGTGTGTGTGTGTGTGTGTGTGTGTGTCCTGGGAATGGGGCGATCTCCCTCCCTCCCTCCTTCCCTCGCTCACAGCATCGTGTCTTCATACCGTCGCACAACCCACAGATGCCCGATGCCTGACGTGAGGCAAAGCACCAGGCCGAACCACGAGATGCCGAAAGACCAGCTCAGGTTCGCGGACGAGTAGGGCGAGGGCGAGCCGCCATCGTCGGGCCACTGGCCCAGGAACTTGGACGTCCGCACCGCGTAGATGACCAACCCGAGGAATGCGAAAACCACTGTGAGGAGAGAATAAACCAATCAGAACAAGGATTTGTTATTACTCACGCAGCGTTTAACCCTTTGTTTGCGAAACAAACTGCTGCTCTATGAGAGTTATGTGTGCCAAGGCCACCACATACGCCACGATCCTATAAGCAGTACGACTCTATGATTGGCTGAATCACAGGACCCGGCCGTGTCAAGGTGACGTCACATTTCCAGTCGTAGGCCGTACGACCGCACAATCATGGCAAAATCGTGATGTCTGAATGAGTCTTTTCTTGTGCCAGAATGTGGCAGTGACATATTGATATAAAGAATTAGTATGAGCGATTATTATTGGACGTACTGACTTGGTTGGAATCCCTTATATGCCTAATCAGGCGAAGAACACTGCAGATAATTTTTATGACAATAGTATGCATTCGACAGATACATAAACAAGTACGTCCCAATGATGACCATTTTCGATCATCGGACCCCACTGTGTGTGTTGGAGGCAAGCCATGCAAACAATGAGTTTGAAAAACGATTGTCTCATTATCAGATTAAGATTGTTATTAGGACGCCATTTGTAAGGTGTGAGATGAAACAGCATTCTCTGACGGTAGTAGTGCTGTCACGTCAATTAAACTCCAAAAAAATAGTGCACATCAAACAATGCAACAGTTACAACTTACGATATTGCATCGCATGGTTGTTAATCTTCAGGTAATTTCTCTATCATTAACACTCAGAGACAAAACAGAACAATGGCAAGCTTTACACACTCCATAAGTTACATTTAAATCGAAAGACGTACCTGCTACGAAAAACATGGCCGCCACACCTCTAATTAGCGCCCTGTTCTTCTTGTTCCTCAGAGCGGCAATTGCCATGACAACCGCCACGAGTGTTAAGACCACGCCCACTCCGTACAGCACCCAGCTTCCGATCAGGAACCCCACTGAAGTACAAACAAAGTTCAAAGAAATGTCGTTGGAAAACGTTCATTGAAACTTGCAAAAGAAATATGAGTTAAATTTTGACTGGACTTTGCAAACGAAATGTGTTAATATCTACTTGAACTGCATGAGGAACTTTCCAATACTGACCGGAATTTACATGAAAGCTACTCTGAGCACTTAATTCGCATACAGAGTTTAGTCGAGTTTCACACATGGTGCGCCATAAAGAGCGTCAAGATTGTCAGTAACAGCTCTAAATGAACGTCAAAGACGTAGGCGCGCCAAGGTGCGTCGAACACCCTACGGTCATGACGG